>JAJIBD010012678.1:0-43766 GCA_021461705.1 Cryptotis parvus | reverse complement strand
GAGTGCAAGGAAAATGCCCTACCCACTGTGCTATTGCTCCGGCCCTGGAGAGAATATTTTTAATGAAATAATATCTAAGATATGGAATGTGTCAGAGAAATGGTATAGTTGGTAGGTTACTCCTTTGCATGTGTCTGAGTTGCTTTGCATGTGACTGTGTTGGTTCCTACATAATTCCTATGGTCATCCAAACCCTGCAAGGTGTGATCCCTGAGAATAGAGCCGGAGGGAGTAATCCCTAAACACTGATGGGTATGGCACACAGATAAACAGAAATGAAACATAAAAATATATAAATAATTTAAAATTCAACATCAAACACCAAAAATATTAAAGGGATCTGAAATAGAAATATCTGCTAAGGTAATAAACAGGTGCCCAATAACAAGAATTGTTTTTTTTTTTTTTATTATTTATAAAAAAATTTTTTTTTTTTTTTATTTTTTTTTTTTTTTTTTTTTTTTTTTTTTTTTTTTTTTCTCCCCCCCCCCCCCGAAAAAAAGATGGAGGGTGTGGTGAAGCAGGTGGATGATGTTGAACTACCTGGCAGCAGAGACCTCAACCACAAGGTGAAGGAGAGCAGCAAGAGATTTCTCTCCTTTCATTATATACTTGTATAATTATATATATGTATAATATGTGCATATTCATATATATTATATATATTTATAATTTTACCATATACATATGTATAATAAAATTTATGTTTTGCATTTTATATGCGATATATTATGTATAAACCATAGATATAAACTCTTACCTCTGAGAAAGACTGTTATATATAATTTATACACAGGGCAGAGCTGCTACTGGCTCTCCCTGTGCTAGGCTGATCATGAGGTGTCCAGGTGGGAGGGCAGCTTTTGGCTCTGGCCCACCACACCAATAGAGCCTTGAAAGAAGTCAGAGGAACCCCAGCATCATGATGGCAGCCATTTTCAACGGTCTGATCTCCACAGCTTGTAAGAGCCCCACCCAAGAGAGAAGCTGATCTCAAGGCAAGCTTGTCAGAGCCCTACCCTTGAGAGAAGCCCATTTCAAGCCGAGGTATGCTGGTCTCAGTGGCTAAAGTCACTAGGCTTCTATGGAGATGGAGCTGGGTTTTTCCCCCCCATCTCTGTCCTGTCCAGGAGATCCAATGGACCTGCCCTTGAGCGGCTCCCAGGCTGTCAGCTGTGAACCAGAGACACAGATACACGGCAGAGCTACTATTGGCTCTCCCGTATGATGCTTTCACAAAGCACAGTACATCCAGTAAATGCAAGAACTGAGAGTGTACCTACTACCAAGAGTATCCCGCCTGCATAGCAAAGCCTGAGCTACCCATTTCATATTCAATATGCCAAAATCAGTAACAATTATAGTCCTCATTCCCATGACCTGAATGAATGGTTTGAGGCTCTTTGTATTCCTGGGTGAGCAGATACCCTTGGGCTACATTAACACATTGCATGGATGAATGGATACTTTACTGGCACCCACTCGAGCAAATCAATATACAGCAGGAAGACAAGTGATACAAGTTATATACTATATATATATAGTTTATATATATAGTATAGATGTGAATATTTACCTGTCGAGTGTATATATATAAATATATATATATATACATTACATATATATGGCGATATATATATATATAATATGAAGATGTGGAACTAAAAAACATGAAGACTTTTAGTGGAAATATAATTATATAATTTTGTAAAGGCACTCTGGAAAATAGTAATATTATTCCTAATAATGCCAAGAATACTAATTCCAAATGCTTCCAAATTAGTTCCAAACTAATTCCAAATTAGATCAACTGCTTCAAGAAAATTGCAGTAGGTCATATGAATTTATGTTACCATCAAAAGACCACTACTCCACCCAGCAGACCAGCCTATCACAGCCCGGCTCGAGCTGCTGCTTGCGGCCATATGGTTCATAAATAAGTGCTGCATTTTGAGATGACTACAAGAGTATACTACCCGCACAGCAGAGCCTGGCAAGCTACCCATGTCTTATTTGATATGCCAGATACCAGTAACAATTATAGACTTCATTCCCATGACCTGATGGAATGGTTTGAGGCTCTTTATGTTCCTGGAGCAAGCAGGTGCCCTTGGGCTCTACTTGCATGAGACAGGTCATATGGAGATGTTACTGGGTGCCCGCTCGAGCAAATCAGCGATGAACGGGAAGACAGTGACAGTGATACAGTGATCAAAAGAGCACTAAGCTTCTTTTTCTCCCACTCCTCACATGCTCTTGTCTCTAATATTTTTATATAGTGCTTCTTTATTGGTGTGCAATGATATACATCATGGTCTGCATTTGCATTCCTCTAGAGAGAATGACTTGTCTGGGCCTCCCGAACAGGAGGCGTGGGAGAAAGGGACCTTAGTTCCATCTCCACAGAAGCCTGGTGACTGTAGCTGCTGAGACCAGTGTACCTCGGCTAGAAATAGGCTTCTCTCTAGAGACACAGACACATGGGGCAGAACTCCTACAGCCTTTCCCTGTGCTCGGCTGATCATGAGGCATCTGGGAGGTAAGGCGAGTTCTAGCCCTGGTCCACCATCCCAATAGAGCCTCGCAAAAAGCCAGAGGGACCCCCGCACCATGAGGGGCAGCCATTTTCAACATCTGAACTCCACAGTTCGTCAGAGCTCCACTCAAAAAAAAAGACAATCTTTCCCCATTATGCACAGCCACTTTGCAGCTGCATGGTTTAGCAGTAAAATCATCCCACCCACACAGCAGAACCTGGCAAGCTACCCATGTCATAGTTGATATGCCCCCAAACAGTAACAATTATAGACCTCATTCCCATGACCTGAATGAATGCTTTGAGGCTCTTTGTGTTCCTGGAGTTAGCACATGCCCTTGGGCTATACTAGCACATGGCAGGGATGTATGGAGATGTTACTGGTGCCCACTTGAGCAAATTGATGAACAATAGGAAGACAACAATACAAGTGACTAAAAGTGATGTTGAGGTTTTATTTTTCTTTTGTGTGTGAATTTGTGCTTACTGTGTGCATCAATGACCTTAACTCATCAGCATTCACTAATCTTACCTATATTTTTTTTCTACTGGTCTTGGTTATTATTCCTATTGATACTTTTGCTTAGCTGCTAGAAGGAAAACTTGTTTTCTCATTTAAGGGGCACCATTCATTTTGCCTGAATAGGCAGATTCACTATTGATTTTTCCTGAATAGAAAATGAATACATACAAAAAAGAGTAAACAAAAAAAGATAACATGTTATATTCCTTCATGGATCCTGCCCAGTCCAGATGTGGCCTGGGGATGAACATCAATAGTATACATTAAAAGTAGTAAAACCAACTAATATTGATTTTTTCCCTTCTACTTTTTATCACAGAAAATAACATTTGGCATAGGGCTTGCATTTAATGATATGTTATCTAACTTCTTGATTAGGTCTCTTTTTAGATAAATTTTTTTTTTTTTTGGCATTTTGGGGTCACACTCAGCAATGCTCAGGGGTTACTCTTGGCTTTTAGTTCAGGAATTTTTCCTAGCACAGCTCAAGGGACCATATGGGATGCCAGGGATTGAACCCAGGTCGGGTGCATGCAAGGCAAACTCCCTACCCTCTGTGCTATTGTTCCGGCTCCAAGATAAATAATTTTCCATTTCCAAATATGGTAATGTATATTGAAATATAATAAAAAGTTAAGAGGCCAAGAGGTGATCCCAAGTCACTTGAATTAGCTTCAGCATTAGGGAAATGAAAAGTCATAGAACATTAAAAACTTGATCTCTCTCTCTCTCTCTCTCTCTCCACTCTCTTTGGGCTCTCTTTTTGGGCTCTTTTTGGGGTTTGCACCCTTCTTGGGAGTTTTGTTTTTAGTCTCCTTTTTACAGGGCCTTTATACATGGTGCCCATCATCTTGGCCTACATGTGGCTGGGGTTCTAACCAGGAATCCTAAGCACCGGTTTTCCTATTGCTGATTTGTATGCCTGAACCTGTGATAAGTAAAGCCTTTTAAAACTGCATTGGATTTCTGAGTCTTCATCCATTTCCCACCTGCTTCGGAGGTAGAAGGAAACTCACTTCCTGGCACTGTTGGGGACCCTGGCGGCGTCCCCGACAGTCCATCACATATTTGATATGACAAAACCAGTAACAATAATTGCTCTCATGCCCTGACCCTGAAAGAGCCCTAAATATGGCAGTGCTAAGAAGGACAAACAATGAGAGGTTGATAAAATCTCAGGGCCAAACTAGGGTGACAAAATGAAGGACTAAAATGACTGTATTTTCAATGCACATATGCTGACATCAGAGGCAAATATCGAGGACCTGATGGTGCAAGCATGAAAGATCAGGTCCGACATCATTGGACTGACCTAGACAAGAAGGTGTCAATCTCATTATGCCATCTTCAACATGGCGAAGAACTGTTCCTCAGAATATGCGATGAAAGAGGCATTGTTGGTGTTGGTATCCTTATGAACACAAACATGGCTATGAGTATTGATTCATTTGAGTGCCTAACAAACTGGATCAGGCAATTACATTTGAAAAGATGTGGCTTACTGACAGCAGTTTCTATCTTCGTTGACTATGCACCAACATCCACATACAAGGAAAAAGAAATTGAGAAATTCTACATGGAACTGGAAGAGTTCTATAAAGAAGACCACACCTTCTACAAGATCATAGTCGATGATTTTAATGCCAAGATAGGACCCAGAAGATTAGCTGAAGAACTCCACATCTGGACCTATGGCCTAGAATGGAACAAACAGGGTGACAAACGATCTGAGTTCATCATGTCGACCAAGACCATTCATGGGCACTCACACTTCCAGAAGGCTGAATCTAAACTTTAGACATGGGAATCTCCTGGTGGACAGTTTCACAATGAAATCCAGCACATCATACTCAACAGACAGTTTTGCCTTACCAATGTCGCTGTTGTCCCAAAATTCCAAACAGGACTGGACCACCATCTCCTTCTTGCAAAATTTTTACTTTACAGAACGGGGAGAAAAGGACTGCAAAGTTTAAGGAGAGAACTCCCAGAATGACCACCAACTGGGAACTCTTTGGCGCAATTGCAGCAACATGGGAAGATGCCATCATTAATGTCATTGACAAAGAATAAAACCGATGGTTCAGTACCTCATGATTGTTTGAGGAATACTGAGAGAAAGTCACAAAAGAATGCCTATCTTCAAAAACTCTCAACCTCATTCACCAAATGTGGCAAAGCACAAGCCTCAGGCAACCATAAGCTAACGTCAAAGCATGCAAAGTAGTGCAGAGAAGCAATAAAGGAAGTCCTCAGAGTGAAGAAAGAGAAAGTCCTCAGAGAGAAGAGCAGCAACACTGGCCAATGCAGCAGAAGCCTGGAAAAGCATTTGCAACATCCACCTGTCCTTTGCCAACTATAAGGGCAAGATAATTGCTCTCCAACATCCTGATGGATCTATCACATCTTCCAGAAAGGGAATGGAGAAGATTACTCCAGACTTCTACTCCGATCTCTTTGAATGCTATATCCACCTGCCCTCATACCAAATTCCGTAGGAGGATAGATGTCGTTCCCACCGTTCTTCCTTCTGAAATCCTACATGCCATTTAGTCAGTAAAGAAGTGAACAGCACCCAGCCCAGACAAAGTCAGACCCAAACACCTAAAGGATATGTAATCAGTTCCCATCAACGCACTGGCTCAGCTTTTCATACTCTACTTGTCTGAATGCAACGTTCCTCCCCCAATGGAAAACCAGAATGACAGTTCTACTGTTCCAGAAGGGAGACATCCGTGGCATTGGCAACTATAGCCTGATCTGCTTGTTGCTCCTCATCTGCAAGCTGTTCACTCGAGTCATCCTGAACAGTATTGGCAGAACATGAGATGAAGGGCAACCATGCGAAGCAAGCTGTCTTCCGAGAAGGATTCAGCACAATCGACCATATCCACACAGTAACCAAGCTCACTGAGGTTTGTAGGGAGTTCAAGATGCTGCTCCATCTAACATTCATTGATTTAAAGAAAGCCTTTAATTCTGTTGAGACTGAGGGCATCATCAAACAGGGCATTCAAACTCAATACATAAAGATCTTTTTTGAGCTGTATTACAGATTCACCACCATGATCTCACCATTCTACACAGAAGTGATCATTGATGTCAAAAGAGGGGTTCATCAGGGTGATACTATTTCACTGAAACTCTTCATGCAACAATTAGAATGGGAAGGAATGGGGATGAAGATAGATGGTCAGCAACTACACCATTCTTAAACTTAAAAAAAAATGATTCCATGACTCATTAGAGAACTAAGGCAGAAAAATACATATGTCTGCAGGACCATCACTATCACTATCTTCCCGTTCATCATCTATTTGCCTAGAGCTGGCACCAGTAATATCTCCATATGTCCTGTCTCATGCTAGTAGAACCCAAAGGCATCCGCTTACTCCAGGAACATAAAGAGCCTCAAACAATTGTATTAGGTCACAGGAATGACCTAATATAAATGTTACTGGTATTTGGCATATCAAATACTACACGAGCAGCTTGCCAGACTTGCTGTACGGGTGGCATGCTGTTGTAGTCACCTCTAAATAAAGCATTTATTGATAAACTGCAGGACCATATAGTAGAAAATAATACAAGCAAACACACATACACACAGCTTTATGCACATATGCACAGACTGAAGAGTCTCAAAGTAGTAGAGAAGCCATTTGAATATGATGGCTCTGAAGTAGGTAAAATAGACATCTAATAGATACAAGCTTCTAAGATAATTATACAGTGAAAAAAAAGACACTTTCTAGAAAGACAGATGAATGATTAAAGTCAACATCGAAAGTTGTAAGACAAGTTTATTTTATTTCAGTTGATATGAGGAGTTAAAAATGGCAGATTATCTCTGTCGTCTTTTTTCTCATAAGCTCTAGCATTAGTCTTAAGAGAGAGTAAATATTAGCAAATTTTAATTGTGGGAAAACCTAAAAATATTTAACCAGATATTGTCAGGGCTATCAAGCCTATGAAATGAAGTAAAAAACCACCATGGTCAAGCTTGAACTGAAGAGATAATGAAGGAGAGCAGCCTCAGTTTCCCCTTGCTGACCTGAGAGAAGCCCACAGTTTCTCCCTTTGTCAGCAGCTCCAGTTCTCCCATTAACCTACCCCCCGCCTCATCCTAAGGCCCTATCTCTAACATTCCCGACTTTCCCAGAATCATACAATTCTCTTTGGAACCAGGAGTCACAAAGACTAAGATAACAAACAATACCTGAGGTAGATATCCAGAAAGACCCAAATCAGCCAGACCACCCCTGAAGATTTCTGACATTCTCTGCAATACTTGGTTGATATCAATGCAGGAGACCTTTAAAAGAGCATGCACAAAATCACTTACTTTAACTTAGTCCTATACTAAATTCCTTCCCTGCAAGGGGAGTTCCTTTCCTTTCTCCTCTACTTTCCAATAAACTTTTCTACTTTCTAATTCTGAGTCTGAGCATCTTTATTATTCAATATTTTCATTCTTGAAAATATTGAAGAACCTGGGCATCGCGATGGAACAGAGACCTGCCGCGCTGCTTCTGCCTTCTGCCTGCATCAATATGATAGCCATACAAATTACAATATTCTAGAAGGGATTAAGAATGATTAAAATTCCTAATAAAATAAGAAAATATAAATAGATGTTTTTAAACTAGCATATCTCAGATAAGGTTTTTAAACTTTTTAAGACTGTTTTTCAAGAGCTACTAAGAGAGGAAACAGTTAAATCCTCATATAAGTATACCATATTCCAATATATCTGATAAACATTTCATTTATATTATAGTTTTTAAAAGATATTTTGAATTTGATCAGAGAAAATGGAACTAGAAGTGAGATTCATGCTTTCAAATATGTTTTAAAAGAAATATTTTTATGGCATACATTCTCAATATGACTAGTAATCAGAAAAAATAATTTAGATTAGAGTGTAAATTTGTTTAGAAACTACAGGACAGTATAGAACAAAAATTAAGAAAAAGGTTTTGAAATAATGCCTGACTGATCATTCCCTCCCTCATGGATCATTGCCTACAGGATTTGTGAATATCTCATCTAAGAATTATATTTAGATAATGATTATGTCTAAAGTCAGTATCAATTCTAATATTCAATAAATTTTAAGCAATAAATAAATAATTATACTTTTCTTTCATTATATTTCAGAAAACTGCACCGATTTAAGATCATTGGATGATTTCTTCAGTTATAAAAAGCCAATTGAATATAACAATTTATCAACAATTTCAGCACTTATGTTTGCTATCTGATATATGATTAAAAGTACGTGTGAACTAATTTTATCAGTGGTGACAGGAATATAGTCCCCAATTTTCTAAACTGGAAAGTACTTTCACCTCTACTATTAATCTAAGCACTGTAAACTGGAAAATGTGCGTGTGGCTATAAGTTAATATTTCCCTTAAAATATATCCCAGAAAATTAAATTCACCCCTGAACTATACCCTAGGGCAATGATTGATAGAACTATAAATTTTAAAGTAAGTGTATAAAATTCTGCAATTGCTAGTTAGTAATAAAAACACAGAACTTTTAAACTTCACTTCTCTAGCCAACTTCTTACCCAGTTATCACGATCTATATCAGCAAGTTTGGGTACTAAAAAAGAACTTCCTAGGACTGTATTATTGACCTATGCATATCAACAGGACAGAATGTTTTTAATCTGTACTCAAATACTTCCACTCAGTACAAAGCTGCAAATACAAAAGCTACTTGTGAACAGCCTGGAGTGAAATGAAATTTTATCAAGGGTGGCGATTCAAGTTGTTTTATGACATTAACATCGTCTATACCAAACCTAAATAAATATTCCAAAATTATGATCATGAATATGTGAAATAACTGAGTGAAAGTCAGTGTTATTTCTGATAGAACAAATAGACCTCAAAAAACTAAGTATGTTTTGTGATTTGGGAGTTTGGGGGAGTTTTAATCCTTGTGGTACTGTTTTAGGCAGGCAGACAGTGGGGTGCCACACTATATCACTATATCACTATCTTCCCGTTAATCGTCTATTTGCTAGAGCGGGCACCAGTAATATTTCTATATACCCTGTCTCATGCTAGTAGAACCCAAAGGCATCTGCTTGCTCCAGGAACATAAAGAGCCTCAAACAATTATATTAGGTCACGGGAATGACCAAATATAAATGTTACTGGTAATTGGCATATTATTACTACACGAGCAGCTTGCCAGGCTTGCCATGCTGGTGGCATACTGTTGTAGTCACCTCTAAATAAAACATTTATTGATGAACTGCGGCGCGGTGGCGGCCTGAACCGGGCTATGATAGTCTGGTCTGCTGGGTGGAGTTTTGACGAGAGGGAAGTCGGATGTGGAAAATGGCGGGCCCCATGGAGTAGGGGAGGGTGGTCTGGCTTGTTGTGAGGTTCGGCTGGGGTGGCAGGCCAGGGCTAGAACCCGCCATGCCTCCTGGGCGCCTCACAAGCAGCTGGGCACAGGGAGAGCAAGTAGCAGCTCTGCCCCATGTCTGAGAGTCTCTGGTTCAGCATACCTGGGCCGGATTGAAAAAAAAAAAAAGCTGCAGGGTGGCTGTCCATGATCCGGACTGTGATAGTCTGGTCTGCTGGGTGGAGTTGTGAAAAGAGGGGAAGTCCAGATGTGGAAAATGGCGGGCCCCATGGAGTAGGGGAGGGTGGTCTGGCTCGTTGTGAGGTTCTGCTGGGGTGGCAAGCCAGGGCTAGGAACCTGCCATGCCTCCTGGGCACCTAACGAGCAGCTGGGCACAGGGAGAGCAAGTAGCAGTTCTGCCCCATGTCTGAGAGTCTCTGGTTCAGGCCATAAAAATTCCTAAATAAGGCAAGGCAATAAAAATAGCCACAAGGCAATACAAATTCCTGAATAAGAAAGAAAACTGGTCCTTCAGCTATCCCGAATCACACCTGTTGTCACAAGGGAACCAGACTTGAGAAGACTACAATCAACAATAGACCCTGGGAAGGAAAGGCCAGAGGGAATGTGTGGAATGGCTTTAGCTGATTAAATCTCCTGAGGGAGATGGATCAGCCTTCCCTCCCAGGACCCAGCTCACAGAAAACTCCAAAGCATCCCAGTCAAAGAAGACCACTCCCAAAGTCTACTCCCCTTGGCAACGGGCCCTAGTAACCGAGGTTGAAGCCCCATATGGGAGTAACTTGGGGAGAAATCTATAAAAGCTATCCTGACCAAAGGATCAGCGTGCACATGCTACCTGGGCACACATGTTGCCTGAGCCCATGTGGCCGAGCACATGTGGTGCCTAAGCACGTGTGTTGCCCGCATCTCCCCTCTTGAGATGTGTACTCTCTCTCTTACTTTCTCCCCCTCCCCCTCTCCTAAAACCTCCTTAATAAAGTCTGTAAAACTTCACTGCTCATCGACTCCTGAAAATTCTTTTTTTTTTTGCTCATCGACTCCTGAAAATTCTTTTTTTTTGTGAGGAAGACAAGAACCCTAAGGCAGCCCTGGGTAAGGCCTAGGACTGACTGACTTTCCTGCAAAAAGCAATTCCTAGCTCCAGCCTGAGTCCGTGGCTTCCCAAGAAACCTCAGGTGTTGGGGATCAACTCCCGTGCCTAGAGATCAAGCGGGCATCAGGTGTGGCTTGACGGCCACCTCATGGGTCTGGTGGGGCTCAGGCCCACTCCGTGCAGGGGCTCATCTCAGACTTTATCAGTCCTAAGCCTGCCCAGCGGATCCAAGGTGGCAGAGGTGGCTGGGGAGAAAGCGACCATCTCTCTCCCCTTCCGGCCTCACATAAGTCACCCGTGGGGTCCACCTGCAACAGTACCGTGGTGTTAAACGGGGAAAGTCAGCACTGTACCAAGCCCTTCCTGTCACTCTCGAACAGGGCTGAAAGCGCCCAGCCCTGTGCCAAGCCCACCTCACCTATTGCTGCTGAAGCTCATGTCCAAGAAGCAGTTTGTTTCCGCTTGGGAAAAGATCAATGTAGAGTCTTTATTTCAATATTTTGATTTTGTTTTTGCTAAGTTTCCTCAGGCTTATGCCTGTTACTCTTGTTTGCCTGTTCTAATTATAGAGAGGTTCAGAGATGCTATTAGGATAGAATGAGATGCCTACAGGTAGGCTGGGTTACAAATCGAGCAGAAAAAATTCCAGATGCGGCCGTGGATGAATATTCAGATTCTGTCCTTGAACACACTGTGGCGCATACTCACAAAATTTCTGTTTGCCATAAAAACCTTAAAACTCAACAATTTTCAAACACTGTTGGTGACATTAATTGGGTCCACCCCTCTCTCTGAATTTCCAGCTCAGATCTTATAACCTGTGCCTCACCCTGACTAGGACTCCTAAGGCTCAGAATGTTTTGGATTTCTTTTTTTTTCTTTCTAGTCTTGCTCCAGGCTATTAGCTACCCATTGTGTGTTAAAATACACAAAGAATGGGTAGCAGGAAACCTCTTCAGAGGAGGAAGACGCTCTGCTCATATTCCAACAGTGGTGAGCCCACCTAGACATGTGGGTCCATCTACACCTTAGGCTTCAAAGTCAGCCTCCTGATTCAACCTCCCCTCCCCAAAAAGAAAGAAAAAAAAACTAAATATGGGTAATTTACTTACTAATTATTACCCACTTAAGGGCAGGAAAGACAGGACAGACTTTAAGGCTTTTATGCTGTAATCAGTCAAATTCAACTGAACTTGACCACTGCACATGGTCACCCAAATACCACCAGGAGACATCTCTGAGAGCAGATCCAGGAGTAATCCCTGAGCACCTCTGGTTGTGGCAATAAAGCAAGCAAACATAAAGAACTTCATTGATTTCTTATACCGAGTCAAATGATAAGTTGATTTGCTATCAGACAACAAATTGGGGAAGCCACAGAAATAAGGGAAGAACTGAGTAAGTTCCTGTTCACCCCAGACACACAGAAAATAACAGGTCTAGCCAATAGATATCTGCCTAGAGTAGATAATTTGCTAGTTTCACAAGGACAGCTTTCAGGCCACACTTAAATCCACTTTATTACTGTCTCCTGAGAATTGATCCCCCCCACCCTAAATCCCAGGGGATCTTAGAACTTTGACTGGAATAAGATTTAGTTCTTTCAGGTCTTGAAAAAAATGTGAACGTGGCCTCTACTTGAAACATCAGGTTCTTCATCCTTATTGAAGAACAAATTCAGAATAAGATTGTAGAAAATAGTAGAATCAGATTTCCAGCCCTCACTAGAGAGATTCATTGAAGAAATATTGCATAATAGAGATATGGCTGAGTCCCCACTTACATTCCATGCAAAGGTGTCTGAGGAGTTGGCAATGAAAGAGATTGACATCTGTAGGGAATTAAGCATAAGTAGCATGGGATAGTATTGAAATTTCATTAGTATAAAAGGAAAGCATGGGGGCGGAGCGCTGGCCCAGGGTAAGGCATTTGCCTTGCATGCGGCCGGCCTATGCCGCCCGGGTTCGATCCCCGGCATCCCATATGATCCCGGAGCACCACCAGGAGTAATTCCTGAGTGCAGAGCCAGGAGAAACCCCTGAACATTGCCGATTGTGACCCAAAAAAGCAAAAAAAAAAAAAAAAGGTACAGTATGTTTTATAGAGCAGGTATCAGCATCTGATTATGTAGTTAGGGTACATGCAAATTAAAATGCATTTTGGTCATAATTAGAAGAAAAATGGAGTCAGGATTCTGTTTACTATATGCTCCAGTAACTGCCTGGGATTATTCTTCTGATGTACTCTTTTATCTGGAAGTTGATAAGCACAAATTTCTGGGACCTGTCATTGAAGAACATCTTAGGTTAGGCGTCTCCTGGGTCAAAGTGTCAGAAAAACAGCACAATATTTTTTTTGAAGTTTCAAAATGCTTTACTTAAAACAGGTTCGGGCATATAAATCATCAATAGGAAAAGCCCTGTACTTAGTGTTCCCGGCTAGGCCTGGACAAGTGTAGGCCAAGATGGCAGCCACCACGTGTTAAGGCCCTGTAGAGAGGAGACAGAGACATGGTGCCAGCAGAAAGGGGGAAGAGAGAGTGACCCAAAAGAGAGCATGAGAAAGGAAGCAGGCTAGTTTTAGATCTCTGCAATCCAGACCTCCCACTCAATGGGAAAGCCATTGGAGTCAAATTCCCTTAGGTAATTTCTCCCAGGATCTCACCTAGGCCCTTTGAGATGTTAATGTTGCCTAGTCAAGATCTGTCTTGGGAGTGCAGATGCAGGGTAGAGAAGGAGTTTCTGAGATGAACTGTATCTCAGAATTCAAAGGCATGCATCAAAACAGCACACATTTTGTTCAAGCATAATCATTGTTTTGATATTCTCTCTCCCTCCCCTCCTCACCCCCTACGCAAGAATCAAACCTAAGATTTAATACATGAAATGAACATATGCAATGGATCCTGTCTACCTGTGAGCCACGCACCTGGCACAATTCTTGTCCATGTCTTTCTCTTTCTCTGATGCTGAAATTCAGACCTATTAAATCAACAAGGGTCTTGCTATAATTTTGACTCATATCTGGCACAATTTGATTTCTCTTTTTTTTAAATGTATTTTGGTGTTGCTAAAAATTAATCACACAAGCAAGGCAAGTATTCTACCACTGCATCACATCCCAGCACATACTTCTTGTTTTCTTATCTCTTTATTACCTTGATATTGCCATCTCACTACCCCTTAAACTAATATTATTATTCTGTTTTTGTTATAGTGTCATGGATTAAAGAACATTTTGACCATGAACACATGTGTTGACAGCTGAGCTCACCCAAACTGGGACATTTTTAAGTCATTTTAATTAGGACGTTCATGAGAGGGTGTTGAAAGCTACCAAATGAATACATAAATAAATATTTAAAGAAAGGGAAAATATAAAGGGACAGAAACAACTCAAATCAATTAAATATGCAGTTGATAGAGATAAAGCAAGTAGCTTACCAATTATGTAAAATGATACAAACATTTGAGATAAAACCCAATAACCTGTCCATCACAATAAAATTAATCACAGTACTTAGATATCTTGTTTTTCAAGAAAGAAAATTCAATTATAAAGAATTTGTAAACCTTATTTCATGAAAATAAGCATAAGTAATACTATAAGGTATGTAATTAGTTAATGTATAGACTTTCACACTGCACATATTTGGTAAATCAGAACTAATGAAAAAGTTAAAGAACTCAGATCTTATTTCTAGTAAGATTCTCTGAGAACTCCAATCAGATCCCTGTAGAATTAGCTGATTCTAATTTAAGAAATGAAATATACATGATTTGTCTGCTATTGGCAGAAAAATGTCAAAGGAATGCATAAACCAATTGTAATATTTCTCAGTCGAGTTATTTGGAGCAATTTGAGTAATGACAAAAATTAAGCAGAATTTAATATTACTCAGTGTATCAATATATTTATATTATATATATTTTAATTTATATAAAATATAAATTAATTTATATCAACAAAGGAAAAGAATAAATATGTTATAGAAATATGATTATGAACAGCAAATAATTAAAAAGTCATTTTTCTGATTTTTTTGCATCATGTACCTGTCATAGGATGGAAGGGTATTGATACTTCAGAGCTTCCATTTTTTCCCCAGAAGTTAATATACCTAGAGATAAATGGCATAAAAATCTCTATGAAGTTAAATCTACAAAACATTGGACCAATAGTCAAAACTCAGGTTCTGCAAAATCAAAAAGTCTGAGATGTTAATAATAAAATATTAGACATGTGAGTTGCAATAGTAATAACTGACAGATTAAAAGGTAAAGATCACTAATACATAAAAGGGAAATTCATAATTATAAAATGATATTTTACTCAAAAAAATATGAATCAGTCTTTAGTATAAATTCCAACCTTGCAACCTAGGTAAAGAGGAAGTGATCTACGTAGGTTTGATATGATATGTCATGACAGAAATAATAAGATATTGAATATTATTAACTGATACTAAATTTAGTCAACAAAAATAATCAGAGAATAAGATATATATTCCTAGCATATACTTCATCAGGGATATATGCTTTGTAAGAGTAAATGCTTTTTCTTCATTTTACTTTGGTCTATTCTCTCTTCTTTTCTCCTCTATTCTTCCCAACCCATATTTCTATTACTGTAATTTGACTACAGTAATCTGTCCTGTTGATGGAGGCAGATTTCCTACAAAAAGATGAGAAGAATTTTTTTTTTTTATTAAAAAGTAAATCACTCTTGACCAAATCAAGTGATTGGTCTAGGGAATGATGAAACGACCCAATTTGTAGTCAGAATACAATGCTTGCTTTAAACTATTTAAATTTTACTAAAATGCAGAATGAGGAGATAAAGAAATAATATAACAGATAAGGTGCTTGCCTTTAATGAGGTGAATCCTGGTCTGGTACCGAAATGCCTAAAGTTTCTCTAAACATTGCCATGATTAATTCCTGAACACAGAGGCTCTAAGCACATTTGGGTGTGCTACACCACTAAAAATGCAAACTTAAATTATGTGACTATTTTATTCCTTTTATTTTATTGAATCAACTTTGATATTACACAGTTATAAAGTTGTTCATGATTTAGTTTCAGACATGCAATGTTCCAGCACCCATCACTTAATTAGGTGACTATTAAGAAAATTATGTTAGATATAATCCTGTCCAGGCAAATTAGAGTACTGGCAATAAAAATTAACGGAAACGGTATAATCATCCAGAAGAAGAATACGGCTGCAGAAATCTAGGAGTTTTGAACTAGCTAAAACTTTGCAGAATTCCCTAAGATGAGTATAGACAGAATCGGTGATCAAAAAGGTTAGCAAAGTGATAGAAGACATTTGTCAAGGGAGAGGAAATGATAACATCAGTGGGAATACCAGAATTTGTGCACTAGACATTTTTATAGTTATATATTGTTTCAGGATATCTTTGTAAAGACTGCTTAGAAGCATCTTGTAGCTTGATTAGCATGCTTTCTCTTTCAGTTATTGCCTAGATTTTCTGTCAATATTTTATGTTCTTAAACATAACTAAAAAAAAAGAATAGTCTACCAACTCTTCAGGGAGATGTTCATTGCTTAAAACTGAGTACTATTTTCACCTTTGTTTTCAAGTAAAAGCATAACAAATCCCCCAAATCTTGCAGCAAAATGTAGCATTCCTACATCAGTATCTTTTTGCTTATTTTTCCACATGTTCAAATCACTGCTCTCACCTTTGAACTTTTCTTTTTTCTATTCAGCCTGGGTTCTTGTATTTTGTCTCCTCTAATTCTTGTCCTTTTTGTTGCCTTCTTACTTGTTTGTTTTATTTTGTTCTTTTTCTCTCTTGACCTGATATTGCTTAGGTAAGTGAGAAAGCTTTTTGCTTAGAATCAGGTCCTCTAGTGTGTGTGTTTATTAATTTTCATTAATAAACATGTGTATGTGTGTATGTGTATGTATTGTATGTATGTGTGTTTTCATTAATTTTCCTTCTGAGGCAGTCACAGTCTTCTTATAAAGATGCTCCACATCCAGGTTTATTGAGTACAATTTCCATGCTTGTCAGTAGTATTAAAGGAATATACGACTGAACTGAGATGATTGTGGCATGGTTAGGGCCTTGCCGTGCACATTTTCCTTTCCCAGGTGTCTCGTGCTTCTTAGACCATCACCAACTATAGCCCTAGAGGTACCAAGCAGTGTTGGGTATTGCATGGAGGTCCCTGAATCTCCACAAAGTGTAGCCCTTGTAGCACTCATCATAGAGGCTCTCAGCACTACAGGGTGAGATGCAGTTAGGACTTTGCTTGGAACCACCATCTTTCTTGGCGAGGAATCATCAGCTGTGGCAATCAGACCTACGAGCGTAGTTTTCAAGGTCTCCCTAGCACACTGTCCCCCAAACATAACCATACACACAGAATAAGGAATATACAAATTTCTCTGTGTATAGTGGCTCCTGCCAGATTTCCCCACTATAGGTAACTGTGTTATTATGTATGTTCAGTCATATGGGGTTGTTTTAAAGCTTATACATTTAAAAAAAAAAGTCTTGCTTACTCTTATGCTACTGTTCTGAATTTAAATTAATTTCTCACTTTTTTTCCCTGCAGTTTTACTCAGGTTGTTTTCTATAAAATGGGCAACCTACCTTATTGGAGTTGGTGGCAAAATAAAAACATGTCTTTATTAACTTTTGTCTTAAGTTTCTGATTAAGTTAAAAGACTCATAGATATTATTGTGTCTTCCAATTCTATATTATATTATAGCAGGAAAAGTAAATCTGAACATTACTATGGATACCAATTAAAGATACTTTCATAATCTGATCCATAGTATAATATCCTGGATATTACCATAAAAAGCACTATACATTACTGTAATAAGTACATTTGTTCTTACAAGGAATTTAATAAATATCAAGAGTTATTATATATTTGAATGCCAATGGTTGGGAAAAAACATAATTATCTATCCTCTATCTACAATTGTTTAGCATTTGAGAAAGGAATCCTTAATGCTAAAAAACAGCTAAGTACACATTAGTTTATTATTCTAAAACAGTTGCCAGAAAACAGTTAAGCTCCACTGTAATAAGAATGTGTTCATACAAGTAAGAATGGGTTGTTTTATTAAAAGATCCAAAGTTATTTTCTACTATAAGTATACGCTGAAGAGATTTGAACCCAAATACAATGATTTTCAATGCGCATTGTTAACCAAGAGCCCTTCAGGAAAGTTGTGTTATACAGAATTGCAATGATGCATGAATGGCTGAGAATTCAAAGGAAAATGGAATTTTGATGTCAAGGTAGCTTTATTTCTTTTTTTTAATTTACAATTACTTTGAAGCTTTTTCCCACTTCTGATTTTTCACCTGAAATAATAAAAAGAACAAAACTTTCCTATTGGTTTTCTATATGGCAACAAATGACACATTTTGAAACTTTTATATGTATTTTCATTATTTAGTAAGCAAAACTTAGAGTTTACAAGGTTTTAACCCTGCATAAGAATTCAAGGTACATATAGGTAATATGTGACTTTATGTTAACAAATGTGGCTTTAAATATTAATAACACTTAAGGCACCATATTATTTAAAGTTTACTCCATTTTTCTCTTAAAACAAGTTTTTGCTCATTGTTTAGATGACAAAAATAGAAAAACTAGACTAGATTGTTAATATGGATTGTACCATCAGATTTGATTAGTGTTAATCTATAAGCATCACTGTAATATGTCAAAAAAGCTATTCTTCATTTTAATGGCAATTAAAAAATTAAAAATCACTACTTAGCCTTCTCTCTGATCACTTGATCACTTGATCACTTGAATACTGTTATTCATCTATTTGCTCCAGCAGGGACCAGTAACATTTCCATTGAACCCTATCACGTGCCAATGTAGCCCAATGGCATCGGGTTAATTCAGGAATATGAAGAGCCTCAAACCGTTCCGTGAGGGTCTTAACAAGGAAGTCTGACCATCTTGTGGGTGTGTACCACGTGATCTTTTGATATCCCTGATATCCCGTGGGATCCAGTCGGTAACGACTCTAGTCCAGCGGTCATCTCCAAATAGCATTACATGTCCAGCCCATCTGATTTTCTATGCCTTGGCAAATGAGACAGCATCCCTGATTCTGGAATAGTGATGGATGGAGGTCAGAACTCCGAATTCCTTCTCTCACTTGAGTGAGGTGTGAGATTCCAAGAATAGCTCTTTCGATTTCTTTCTGGGAGACCCGAATAGCATTCTCATCCTGCTTTCCTAGGGCCCAGGTCTGTGAGGCATATGCTAATGAAGGGGAATGGTGGAGTCAAAGGATTGTGCCTGGAGCCGAAGGTTCTTTGTCCTCTTAGCTATTTCTTTGATGCCTTTGAAGGCATTCCATGCTGCTCTCTTCCTCCTGTGTAGCTCAGGTTTTAGGTCATTCATCATGTTGATTTCTCAACCTAGGTACACAGAACTGCTGCATTCAGAGATGTCTGTTCCATTGAGAGTGAATGGGGCCTTTGGAACTAGTTCATTTTTCATAAACATAGTTTTCTTTAGAGTCAGCTGTAGACCTATCTTTCCACATTCTCTATCAAAGTCAGCCAGCATTTGTGCCTCTTGGCTAATGTTTGGTGTTATTAGAACAATATCATCAGCGAAGCGGAGAAGGTGTAGTTGCCAACCATCTATCTTCACTCCCATTCCTTCCCATTCTAATTGTTGCATGATGTTCTCGAGGGTGGTGCTGAAGAGTTTGGTGAAATGGTAATATTGCATGAATTTAAAGATAGAATCCTTAAAATTCATGAAGGAAAACAAGCAGAATGTGATATCAACTGCAAATATTTTGTCAGCAATCAACTGCATTGACAAAACAAGCAAACAAAAAATATCAAGTTAAAAGCATGTTTGCTCGCTGAAGAAAAATTATAGGGCTAAAAAATTTTGTCTTACTAAATGGGAAAATATTTGATTATCAAACATTTGATAAAAGGCATTAACCAAGATATACACAGCTCAGCAACAACAATGATAAAAGCAAGGGCACATCAAAACAATGGGATAAGTTGAACAATAGACAATCATCAAAGGCATATTTGATGGCCAATAGGCATATACAATGGTATTATCTCTTTATAACTTGTATCACTTGTATCACTTGTCTTCCCATTGTTTATCAATTTGCTTGAGCTGGCACCAGTAGCATCTCCATATGTCCCTGTTGCATGCTAGTGCAGCTCAAGGACATCTGCTCACTCCAGGAACATAAAGAGCCTCAAACAATCTGTTTAGGTCATGGGAATGAGGTCTATAATTGTTACTGGTTTTTGATATATAAAATATGACATGGATAGCTTGCCAGGCTCTGGCATGTGGGTGGGATCCTCTCAGTTATAGGTAGGCTCTCTCAATTCATGAATTTACTGATGAACCACATGGCTGCAAAGCAACTGTGTGCAACAAGGAGACATGGGCTTTTCTTTGGGTGAAGCTCTGACGAGCTGTGGAGTCCAGATATTGAAAATGGCTGCCCTCCTTTTGCTGGGGTCCCTCTAGCTTCTTGTGAGGCACTATTAGAATAATGGGCCAGGGCTAGAACCCTCCTTCCCTCCAGGATGTCTCTTGTGTGGCCTAGCAGAGGGAGAGTCCGTAGTGCTTTGCCCCATGTAACCATGAGAACTGATATATTAGAACTAAGTGATTATACCTGCTTTAATAAAAATGCATTTAAGAGTTATGAATACATGGTGTGACTGTTTTCAACTATGGCTTTAATTCCAATATCAGAAAATATCTATAAAGCAGAAAATAATAAATTGTTCACTGGAGAGATCACTTGTCACTTGTCTTCCCATTCATCAATTTGCTCGAGCAGGTGCCAGTAACTTCTTCATTTGCTGGAAAAGAGGTCCATTATTGTTACTGTTTTGGGCATATTGAATATAACATGAGTAGCTTGCCAGGCTCTGCCATACCTCTGGGTTAATCTCAGGGTGAGTCCAGTCTTTTTTCTATGTCAGACCATCAATCATCCAAGCCCCAAAGGACAGAGCCCTGGGTGTAGATAAGCCTGTCTGCTGTCTGCCGCTTGACAACACAGCTGGGCACTGCAGCCACATCTGCAAAGCTTCGAGGGGCAATATCACTGGAGAGATATTTCTCAAAAATCCATCAACCATCCATTAATCCTTTCATATCATAACCAAGATCCCAGTAAGCTTAGGCATGTAGGATAATAATCAGAAACAGGCTCTAACTTCTTGGCAGTCCAGCCTAGACTTTCAAACTAAAGTATAGTATTATTTCAAATGATGGAGAGGACATGGTTTTTGGCGCTCCGCGGGGTCCCCAACAGTGCCGGGAAGCGAATTCCCTTCTACCTTCGAAGCCGGCGAGCGGATGAAAACTCAGGAATCCGATGCAGTTTTAAAAGGGCTTTACTATTACAGGTTAAAATATACAATCCAAGAGCAGGGAAAACCTCCAGATTCTGCATTCCAAGCTAGGCCCCAGCCAGGTGCAGGCCAAGATGGCTGCCACCACGTGTTGAGGCCCAACAGAGAATGGAGAGGGCGGAGAAGCAAAACACCAAGGGAAGCCGAAATGGCAAAAAGGGGAAAAAAGAGAGAGATTCTTTCTTCTTGCAACTTATCTTATAGCCAGAAATCAGCCCAAACTCCCCAGTCCAGCCCATTCTGGGCTGGGCTATCTAGAGATGAAAACAGGAAAATAGCTCTATAGAAATGTACAAGGACCCAGAGCTAATTCAAAGCCTCCCAGCAGAGCTGGGAGGAGCTGCAAGCCAAATGTAAACTTCTCCTGGCAGGGTCAAATGCCCTCAGGTAATTTCTCCCAGCACCTCACCCAATGTCTTTTTATATGCTAATGTCTTGAGCCAAGATCTGCCTGGAAAAACCTCCATAGGGTAGATAAAGGGGCTCTTAGAGGAGTCCTGCAACATAGCTGTTTCATATAAAATTAAAGTAATGAAACCCCTGTAGTCTTCAAATCATGTAGGACTTTTTTTGTGAGAGTGAGATATTTTTTTTTTTGTGAGAGACAGATGTGGGGCAGAACTGCTACTGGCTCTCACTGTGCCCAGAAGCCTCATGAGGCGCCCAGGAGGGATGACAGGTTCTAGCCCTGGCCCGTCACCCCAGCAGAGCCTCACAACAAGCCAGACGACCCCCACTCCATGAGGACCTCCATTTTCCACATCCGGACTTCCCCCTCGTCAGAACTCCACCCAGCAGACCAGCCTATCACAGCCTAGCTCATCCAGATCCACCATGCTGCAGTCTTTTTAATCCAGCCCAGGTATGCTGATCCAGAGACAGACATGGGGCAGAGCTGGTACTGACTCTCACTGTACCCAGATGCTCATGAGGCGCCCGGAAGGGATGGAAGGTTCTAGCCCTGGCCCGCCACCCCAGCAGAGCCTCACAACAAGCCAGACGACCCCCCCACTCCATGAGGACCTCCATTTTCCACATCTTTGTTCCTTGTCAGAACTCCACCTAACAGACCAGCCTATTATAGCCCGGCTGCCGCCTGCAAGCGGCCGCGCGGGTTCATCAATAAATGCTGGATTTTGAGATGACTACAAGAGTATGCTACCCGCACGGCAGAGCCTGGCAAGCTATTCATATTGTATTTGATATGCCAGATACCAGTAACAATTATAGACCTCATCCCCATGACCTAATGGAATGGTTTGAGGCTCTTTATGTTCCTGGAGCAAGCAGGTGCCCTTGGGCTCTACTTGCATGAGACAGGTCATATGGAGATGTTACTGGTGCCCGCTCGAGCAAATCGATGATGAACGGGAAGACAGTGATACAGTGATACAGTGAGATAATTCCCCCAAAGTCACTTGTCACTTGTCTTCCCATTGTTCATCAATTTGCTCGAGTGGGCACCAGTGATGTCTCCATTCATTGGGAACTGAGTTCATTACTGTTACTGCTTTTGGCATATCAAATACACCATGGGTAGGTTGCCAGTTATAACTTGCCAGTTATAGCAATTATAACTTGTATTAGAAATACATAGATTAAAATTATAAAAAAAATCACCTTGGCTTTTTTTAATCCACTATGGAGAAGGCTGTGTTCTCTTTTGAATTCATGTCCCTATCTTTCTCACCCTTCATACCTTTCTAGGTAAATTTAATTAAATAAAACCTAATTCCTTCACTATCATACCAGTGAAAACAGTTTGTAAAAAAAACCTAAAACAATTAGTGTTGTTGGGATTGCATGAGAAAAATAATGTTTATTAACTATTGGTGGGTTGATTACTTTAGTCTTTATGTAAAGCAATATGAATTTGTCTTAAAAATTAAAAATAGAGGTACAATATAACCCAGTGATTACACTCAATTATATCTATTCCTAGAATACTACAGCATTAATTCAAAAGACAGACGCTCTGTCTATTCTTTTGCAATACTAATTTCAGGGAACTATTGCATTGAAATACTAATGACAGCGAAGACAGGGGAACAACATTATGCCCAACAGCAGGTGATCAGATAAATTGTAGTTGAATCTCATATTTGGGAAAATATTTTATTATTTTTCTTTTTATATATTTTATTTATATTTGGGAAAGATTTTAATCTCATATTTTGGAAAAAAATAAAAGATAACCCCAGTTCCCCTAATAAAACAAACCTTTCAGCTCACTGAGCTAATGGCCAGTCTTTCTCGATTCCATCCCCAACATCAACCTGTATTACTAGCATTGTGTCTTCCTTAAATACACTCTCCATTTCATTTTCAAATATCTAAGTTCCCCTCATTTTTTCTGTCACTTTAGTTCTTCTCAGCATTTTCTGGGGCCTATTCAAAAGTAATTTTCTGTATAGTAGATCTGGGAGTGTGGTCTGCTCTAAGAAGCATTTTCTGTTTTAATAAGAAATACTTTCTGTCTTTGATTCCTGATCTGCCTTTGGCTATACAATACACAGATCCATGTATCTTTTGTCATTCTAGAAAGACATAGATAACTGAGAAATGGGAATTCCTTTTGAATAGTTATTAACATTCTTGTACTATTAGTATGCAACATGAAGGGCATTGCATAGGGAGTCCTGTGGAGAGAAATAATCACATGATCTGCTTAGCTTTTGCTTACAGTCCAGGCAAAAAATTTTACTCTAGGAAGGAATGCTAATTGTGAATTATTTAAGTATTTTCAGGGAAATAAAAAATCAACTAGATCTCTAATTAAAACAAACATAGAAGCGAAACAAACCCTGAGGTAATATCAAAATAATTAATACAGCCTATCATCAAATCACTTTTCTCCATCCCCTAAAATGTTTAAAATCCCTGGAGTAAATTCAATTAAAAGTGATTTTAGTTCAATATAATAATCATAATTTTTGACAATGGCATTTATGCATCTCCACTGGGGTTTCCTTCTAAACCAAATGATTCAAACACATAGTCACTCCCTTTCATTTTGCGACTGCATTTTCAAAGTTAGGGCTTTTATAGGGGTATGAAAACCACCCACTCCTCTACTCAGCAGCCTACCATTAAACTTAGCATTAGATCCCATGGCCTGTAATGGTTCTTTCCTGGGATTGGGTAATGGCAATGAAGATATTTTTTCATAACTTTTTCATCCAAACTTATCTAGACCGTGATGAGATAGTCACTGTTGACTCTAGCTGAGATAAAGATTCTAGTTATTTCTATTACTAAGATGACAAACTGACCCAAAAAAGTTTCCTGAACTTAAGCTTCCAGAGGGTGGGGCTGGTCATTCTAAAATCAGATAGAATCTATTCCCTCAATCAAGCCAAGTTATCTCCCTGACTGCTCCCATTCATTCTCAAACTTCAAGGACTGTTGCAGATTTGTTCAGTGACTGACACCAGGAAATCACATTCAAACCTGTACATAGTTTCCCATACATTCTCTCTTAAAACAGCTTTCCCCTATCTAGTTTCTTTTTTAACTTGCATGACAGAAAAATTTATAACAAACAATTCTGAGAATTCAGAGGTATTTTGGAAAAATATTGGCCCTCCAAATCCATGCCAATAATTCAGTATTTGAAAAATTGCCTTCCCTGTTTTCAGAACTGACACCTCAATTATAACATTTAGTCCTGTGCCAAATAAATAGAAAACACAGAACCTAAACATTATATTATTTAAAGTTTAGATAACTGTATATTTGATTTCCTGGTCCCCCAAATTTGCTATTGTCATTTCCATGAAAAAAAAGATTATCCTTTTTCTTTACTAGAATATTAAACTTCACTTTGGTATTAACTATTCGCTTAAACATATTTGTCAAGCTAAAATAATGAGCATATATATTTGTGCTCAATATTTTATATATATAATATATGCTCATTATTTTATATAATTATATATATTTAAAATATTATTTATATATGCTGATTTCATATATATATATATATTGCATATAGAAGATACACCAGAGCATACCACCTTTCTCAGAACCTCATGTCTGAATGTAAAAACTACAGTGAATTAAGTAAAACAATGCTTTCACACAAATGGAAAAAATTCTTTTCATGCTGCAATGTACCCCCTTCCTTCTGCCAGAAATGAATGTTGCTGCTTCCACTCAGCCATCACAAACTTCTTTGCATATTTCTCTGACATGACTTTGCTTATCCAACTTGTAGGATGCTTTCTAATATGTGGTCTAACTGAAATGTATTGTATTTATATTGGCAGCAGCAATTTCCAGTATATTTCACTGAGACAATTGATGTTTTATTTAACCTGGACAAGTCAAATATCTATTTTTACTAATACACAATTCTGTGCCCCAGAAAAGGCACATTTGATGATACTGTCTCTTTTTTGTATTCTTTTAACTATTAGATCCCTACAGGGGCAATGCCATGTAGGCAATTTGAGCAAGTGAAGTAAGCACAGATTTTTCAAGCAATTTGGGGCAAATGTTTTACAAGCCAAAGTCTTTCTTAAAGCCCTCAGGTCACCCTGGAAAACACTAGTCTATTATCACGGTGGTGACATTTCTGCTAGGTGGACATGTTGAAAAACAAGAATAAGACCAAGAAAAAGCAGGAATTAAAGAGCAAATATTTAAATATGATATCTACAGGGTAGAAACCTGATAGATAATCTGAACTACATCTTTCCTAAAAAGTCCTTTTGAAGATATTGAAAAACCCTCAGAAAATTATATATTTTCCACATATATATATAATATATACTTAAAGGAAAGATATATAATATTTTACATATTATATACATATTTCCTTATAAGACTATATATAACTTAAAGATAATGTATATTATATATCTTATATATCTTTTATGATAATAATATTAGAATTCTATTAGATAATAATATTATAATATATATCATATATAATATAACATATCTTATAATATAACATATCTTATAAGATAATATATCTTATATATAATATATTTTATATTTATAAATATTTTTATATAATATATATCTTCCTTTTAAGATAATATATTTATCTTTCCTATTTAATATATATGTATATCTATCTTTCCTTTCTGAAATAAAGCATTTTCAGGGAGGATGGAATGATAATACAGCTGGTAGGGTTTTTGTGTTGCACAGGGTTGACTAGTGTTCGATATTTAGCATCCCATATGGTCTCCTGAGCACACTAGAATTAGTGTAAACCCTGAACATCACCAAGTGTGACCAAAAAGCCAAAAAATGTATAAAGTAATTTCTTCTTCTCTGTAGCATGGCTACTAACTAATTAATTCATTATTATGGATGAGTCTTTCAATTTTCTATTCCTCTGCTGACAAAGAACATAAAAATCATGTGGCCATTGCTATATCTTCATTCTTTTGAATGTAAGAATACAAGAGTGATATAGACATTATAACTGTGGAAATTATAATTTTCTTATATGCTTACCACTGGTTGTAGGTAATTCAATAAAATATACTGAGTTTTTCTAAAAAAAATTTTTTTTCCTTTCATAACAATGTTTACAAGCACATAATTTCCCAGGATACTTATTTGAATTTTCTATCATTAGAACAACGATGTATTACATAGAAGAGTTTACTTATGCTATCTTTTTTATCATTACTATTACTAAACTGTCTATATCTCTCTCTATAGATATATGTATGTATTAATTTATGCAGGCTACTATAGCAAAATACTATGGATTGGTGTTTTTAAAAAGATTAAATTTTATTTCTTATAGTAATACAGGGGCTTTCTCTATTTTTTTCTCCCTGGTGATGATAGGAAACATATCCACATTCTATCAAGGAAACGGAGTTGTTTTCTAGACTTTCTCATACACATAAAATCACATTGTCACCTCTTCATGTATAGTCTGTGGGTCTATCACAACCAATTGCCTTACAGGTTTTGACTTTACACTGCAGAAAACCAAAGAAACTTAAACTTTCAAAGGTTTTCTCAAGTTCTACATTGCTTATATAAATTTCTGCATGTTCTTTTCCTTGGAATTTGAGTATCAAATTATTTATTGCTACAACAGTCTTCCAAAATATCATCACGATCACGATCTTCCCTGTTAATCATCTATTTGCTAGAGCGGGCACCAGTAATATCTCCATATGTCCTGTCTCATGCCAGTAGAGCAAAGGGCATTGGCTTGCTACAGGAACATAAAGAGCCTCAAACCATTATATTAGGTCATGGGAATGACCATATTGTTACTGGCATTTGGCATGTCAAATACAACACGAGCAGCTTGCTAGGCTTGCCGCACGGAAGGCATATTATTTAAACACCTCCAAATAAAGCATTTATTGATGAACCGCGCGGTCCAGAGACTCAGACATGGGGCAGAGCGATTCCTTGCTCTCCCTGTGCCCAGCCGTTCATGAGGCAGTCGGGAGGCATGGTGGGTTCCCAGCCTTGGCCCACCACCCCGGCAGAAACCTCACAACCAGCCAGGCGGCCCCCCCACCCACTCCATGGGTGCCGCCATTTTCCCACATCCGACTTCCCTCTCTCTTCAGAACTCCACCCAGCCGACCAGCCCATCACAGCCCGGATCATCGACACCCACCCTGCAGCAATTTCTTCCTCAATCCAGCCCAGGTATGCTGGTCCAGAGACTCAGACATGGGGCAGAGCGATTCCTTGCTCTCCCTGTGCCCAGCCGTTCATGAGGCAGTCAGGAGGCATGGTGGGTTCCAGCCTTGGCCCACCACCCCGCAGAACCTCACAACCAGCCAGGCGACCCCCCCACCCACTCCATGGGTGCCGCCATTTTCCATCCGACTTCCCTCTCTTCAGAACTCCACCCAGCCGACCAGCCCATCACAGCCAGCTCGCGCGGCCATATGCGTGCGCGGGTTCCAAAATATAAACAGAAGAAATGCCTTTAAAGTGGTGAAGGGAAGGAACACCAGTGAACATACTATTAGAACACTGTATGCTTGAAACTCTATTATTAACAGTTCTGAAAAAAAATCACTGTGCTTCCAGGGTTAGACTTTTTAGTACAGTGGGTAGGGCAACTATCTTGCACGTGACTGACTAGGTTGGATCCCTGACACTCCATATAGTTCTCTAAGCTCCAAGTAAGCCTTCAGCACTGCCAGGTGTGGCCAAAATATAATTTAAACAACAATGAAAAGAAGAAAATTACAATTCTTCAGTAAAATCAAAAAATATGTATACTTTTTACTTTTAAAGATAGAAAAAATGCATGTTGGGATCGTTTTTTATGGAAATAAAATTTGTATGTTCTTTATAAGAAGTAGATACTATTTTAAAGTCTTTAGCTTTTCTCTAAGACAAGCCCTCTATATTAGTCCTGATAGTGTCTCTTTTTAATTATAATATCTCACAAATATAATTTCATATTTAATTATGGGACTGAGTAATAATTTTATCTACACTATAAACTCAACAGAACCTGTTTTTTAAGTAATTTCTTACCCTATGGTATAACACAAATACAGAATAATTAAATATCTGTTAACTAATGTATTGGCTCTTTCAACCATTATTATATATCTATACTTCTCTGTTCTCCTTAAAATATATCAACTGAAATTAAACATTCAATTTAATTAAAATAAGCATGAAAAAATGGAACCGGAATCATCTCCTTCAAATTTGTATCTTCTTAACTTACTGAAAGCTAACCCAGGAATACCTTGAGCATTCAAGCAACAGTATATCATATATATGTGATTCATATTTATTCTTTCTTCAGCCATGCACTCTTTACTTGGATTGTGTCCTACTAAAATATTAACATTTATCCTCATAGATTTAATCCAAGTCACAGTAGCTAGTGACTCCTACCAGCTGTTACCATACTCTTGACACACATGGTTAGCCAAACAAATCATGTGTCATACCTGATACTTTTAAAAATCTTCATTTGTACACAGTCATGAATCATAGCATCTTTTCTTTAATAACCATAATTGTGTTTGTATGCTTTAGACTTTTAATTGAAATAAGGCCTCCTCTCCTCAGTTCCATATACTACAAATTGAAAGACTGCTACTACAAAATAAGACTATATCTAGTAATACAATATTTAAAGAAGCAACAAAAAAAAAAGTATGCTTCTCAAATGTCACTTAGTCTGACTGATATCCTTTAGAAGCAATTTGGGACCATAGTGATAGTGCAACAGGTATGGTCTTTGGCTTTCACATGACCCTCCAGGTTTGATGCCTCTGTATCCCTATGGTCTCCTAAGCATTGCCAGAAGTAATTTCTGATTGCAGAGCTAGAAGTAACCTCAAGCATCACCAGGTGTAATGCTTAATAGTTTAAAAAGGAAGCCTTTTGGACCCACTAAAATTTGGGTGCTTCAGCATAATGAAAAAAAACTACCTGGAGAACCTGAACACTGTGACTGTTCTCTGTAAGCCAATGTGGAGATCTTAAAGGAAATCAATCCCCACGGCACCTGCATTTAACTGTCAGTACCTAGAATTATGTAAAGATGGGAATGGCTCTTAGATTTTAGTTCTACATATAGATATTTAGCCACATTTTATAGTGAGTAGAACACATTATCTGGAAAGTGGATAAAGTAAGTCTATGATAGTTAATCTCTAACTCAATTTTCACTAAAATTTTGTAAACATAAAATAGAAGTTTATCAATGGTTTTCAACTGCTGCTCTATAGTCTGAGCTGGTTCCAAAGTCTAAATATACTGAAAACCACTGGTTTAATTAGCACGTGACTACTCCCCTTCCTAGTGATATTTCAAGATATTCACTTTTTGTTTCTTATCAACTGCTGACATTCATGGACGTTTATGGACTTTTTGTTAAATAGTGCTAATATTATCTACCCGACTAGTAGCAAATGTATAATGATTTATATGCAAGCACTGAAACCTTGCCTATAGCAATTCAAGAAAAGCCAAGAGCTTACTAAGACAGTATCATTGATAGAAAAAAGAGCACTGAATTCGACTATGCCTGTGGCTACTGAGTTCATGGAAATCTTATTTTCATGTGGAGTATGCATAAAAGGGTATATGAAAATTAATTCAGAGTTATAGTAGAATTTTTGGTGTACAGACATCGAATAAACAAAGTCAACAATGTTTTCCTAACATACCTATATAATATGCCAATACCTATAATCAATACCTTTAATATACCCTATACTTATAATTAATACCAATGTTTTCCTAACATACCTATATAAGATACCTATACCTATAATTAATACGTATAAAGTATTAATCACTTGTCTTCCTGTTGTTCTTTGATTTGCTAGAGTGGGAGCCAGTAACGCTCTCCATTTGTTGGGAATGGGGTCCATTATTGTGACTGTTTTTGGCGTATCAAATACACCATGGGTAGCTGGCCAGGCTCTGCTGTAGCTCTGGGTTCATCCCAGGAGACCCAGTCTTTTTCCATGTCTGACCACCAACCATCAGGGCCCATGGGTGTAGATAAATCTGTCTCCTATCTGCCACCTGCTGATGAAGTCAGGCACTGCAGCCACACCTGCAACACCTCGAGGAGTTCATGCTGTACATCATGCTTTTTTAATCTTTTTTTTTAACACAAAGGTGTTTCATCATTTAAAAAAGTCATACAATTTTTCCCAAAAGCATTATGACATGGATCAGCTACATTGGGGCAAATAAATATCCTCTCTGAAAGATAAACTGGCTTTGAGAAAGGATTAACTCTTTCAGTACAAGAGGATATAAAATATGATTTCTTTCTTTAGAACACCAGCATCATTAAAAAATGTGTTTGGAGTTGAACAGGTACCAAATCAAATGCTATAGGAAAAAGACTCTTATTCTCCCAAGAATGAATAAAATATGTTTATTTTATTCTTAAAAAAAGAACCCACTGCTTGCACTTCCTCCCAGCTCCCGCAAACACTTCCCAATCCCCTACAAGATGTTTATGACCCGTGCACTGCCCATGGAATCAGCCAGCCCAAAGGTAGAGGTCCAGAACTTTCACCAACGAGGCTGAGGCACAGAGAAACCCAACCCACCACTGGACCACTTCCTCCCAGCACCCACAAACTCCCCCCGCCCCCACCAGGTGTGTGACTCCTATGCCACCCACCGAACCACCCATCCACATCCCAAACTCAAAACGCATGGATGCACTAAAGGTACTAGTGTCTATGCAAAACTACTTACTATTTATCTCACATGAGTTACCCATGAGCATTCATCCCTACATTACTTGCCACCCGCCCCTAACTCTGCAAACAACCCAGACACCTACTAACTTTAATATCTAGCCACCCAAGAAAACACATTTGCAACCTGCAATAGTCGTAATGGTAAAGCAATGCATTATTCCATCAAGCTCCTGTAGCACTGCTAAAAGCCTCACCATTCCTTGGACCAGGCCAACTGCCTCGCACCCATCTCCCTGACCCCACCACTTCTCTTCCATGTGCATTTGGAATTACTTTTACCCCCACCCCTGGCCACACACACTGGATAAAACAGACAACAAAGGGCTTTCTGGCGCCCTGGAGCACTGCCAAAGCCTCACCATTCCTCGGACCTGGACGACTCCCTCTGCCAACACTAGTCTGAAACCCGGGTTTCACCCCCCCAAAACTCAAAACTGTGCAGATGAGAAACAATCAGTTTTTGGATATCCTATATAGAAAAAACAGGGTACATACCCACAATACTCCCCATATCCCATAGCCACAATATCCCCCCACATCCCACAAAACTTGGCAAAACAACCACTGACAACTCCCACAATACTGCCCAGCCACACAGTACAGTCAAGGTTGCAACCTGTAATGGTCATAATGGCGAAGCAACACAGAATTCCATCAAGCTCCGTGAGCGAAGACACCTGCCAAGATGAGCCAAGTAATAATGATGAGCTGTATCGAACCTCTCTGATAAGCAATTTTGAAGGGAGCCGTTAAGGATGCATAAGGAACACAAAGAAGCAATGGGGCAAAGAAGCTATAAAATGCAAGAGGACTTGAAAGTAGAATTGAGGAAAATTGAAAATGAAAATGCAAGCAGAAATAACAGATATTAAAAGTGATGTAGGGAAAATGAAAAACTCACTGGAAGCCCTTCACAGCAGAGTCACAGCCACTGAGGACAGAATCAGTGAGCTCAAAGATGAGGGTGCAGAGACTATCTTGGCAACAGCAGAAGATGGATAAAAGACTCACAGTAAATGAATAGACAACAAGAGATAATCCAGATGAAGCCAAAAGGGAATAACATAAGAATCATTGGAATCCAAGAGGGACAGAAGAAAACCCCGATGAAGAAGCAACCATCAAAGCAATCATTGCTGAGAATTTTTCCAGAACTTAAGAGAGTGCTTACACCCAGATTCAGGAGGTCTGAAGGGGTACTATCTAAAATAAACCCAAATAAGAATACTCCAAGACATATCCTAATCAAAATGACAAGAACTATAGATAGAGATAGAATGCTGAAAGCAGCAAGATCAAAGAAGGAAATATCATACAAAGTCAAATCACTAATATTTACAGCAGATTTTTCAGAGGAAACACTATGAGCCTGAAGACAATGGTGGAATATTGTGAAAAGACTCAATGAAATGAAGGCCTCACCAAGAATTCTTTACCTGGCCAGAGTCACATTCACTTTATGAAGGAAAAAAAACACAACTTCATAGATAAGCAACAGCTCAAGACCATCATAGACTCAAAACCAACTTTAAAAGAAGGTCTGAAGGAGCTGCTATAAGACAAGACAAACCCTAAAAAGCACAACACAATGCAAAAAATATGGCACAAAATCCTATGACAATAATCTCAATGTCAATGGCCTAAATGCACCAATCAACAGAACAGGGTGGCCAAAATGGATTAAAAAAAATGAATCCAACATTCTGCTGACTAAAAGAAACATACTGAATAACCAGAGCAAACACAGATTCAAAGTCAAAGGCTGGAAGACAATTTTCCACACAAACAACTCCTCCAAAAGGCAGGTGTGGCCATGCTAGTATCTGACAACATAGACTTCAAGCTAAAAAAAGGTTAGAAGAGACAGAGAAGGCCATCTCTTAATAATTAAGTGATATGTATACCAGGAAGAAATTACACTCCTAAAAAATATATGCACCCAACAGGGGGCCAGCAAAATATTTAAAACAACTGCTAATAGACTCAAATAAGCCACTGACAGTAACACAATAGCATTTGCAGACTTCAACACTGCTTTATCAACTCTTAATAGATCGACACTACTGAAACTGACCAAGGACATACTGGCCCTGAAGAAAGAAAAGGAAGAAAGAGGACCGGTTGATATATATATATATATATATATATATATATATATATATAGGGTTTTCATCACAAAAAAAAAAGCTAAACACACAGTTTTCTCCAGTTCACATGGGACATTCTCTAAGACAGACCACATGCTGAGCCACAAAGCATACCTCCAACAAAAATAAAAATGATAGAAATTGTGTCAACTGTTTTCTCAGACCATGATGCACTGAAAATAGAAGTTAAACATACACAGAGGCATGGAGTCAAACGAAACACATGGAACAGCTCACCGCTGAACAAACCAATGGGTCATATAAAAAATCAAACAGGAATCCAAAGATTCTTGGAAACAAATGAAAATGAAGACACCAATTATAAGAATTCGTGGGACATGGTGAAAGCACTGTTACAGGAAAGTTCATAGATTTTCATGCATTCATCAGGAAAGAAGAAAGGGCTAACTTTAATAACCTGACTTCACAGCTCAAAATATTAGAAAAAAAAAAAAACAAAAAGGAGACAAACCCAGGCAGAAAAGAAGGGAATAATAAAACTTAGAGAGGAAATCAATGAGCTGGAAACCAAAAAAATTATCCAAAGATTAAAGAAACCAAGAGCTGGTTCCTTGAAAAAATAAACAAGATCAACAAGACAGTGACAAGAATTGTAAGGACAGGGAAAGAGAGAACCCAAATAAATAGAGTTAGAAATAAAAGGGAAACATCACAACAGAAATCACAGAAATCCAAAAGATTCAGAGATTACTTTGAGAATCTATTTGCCATGAAACATGAGAACCTGGAAGAACTGGATATATTCCTGAAGCCCTATAATCTCCCACAACTGAAAGAAGAAGACCTCCAATACCTGAATAAGGTTATTATCATCTAGGAAATTGAAACAGTAATTAAAAATCTGCCCAAACACAATAGCCCAAGTTCAGATGGATTCACTAGTGAATTCTTTCAAACCTTTAAGGAGGTCCTACTGTCAATCCTTTTCAAGCTCTTTCAGGAAATAGAAGAAAGAGAAACACTCCCCAAACAACTTCTATGAGGCACATATCACCCTGATACCCAAAGCAGAGAGAGACAACACACAAACAAAGAAAAACTAGAGACCAATCTCGCTGATGAACACAGATGTTAAGATCTTCAACAAAATACTATCAAACAGAAAACAAAATCGCATCAAAAGATTATACATCATGACCAAGTAGGAATCATCCCAGGAATGCAAGGATGGTTCAATATTGGCAAGTCAATCAACATGACACATCATATCAATAAGAGAAAAAATAAAACCATATGATCCTATCAATAGATGGATAGAAGGCATTTGACAAGATCCAGCACCCATTAATGATTAAAACCTCCAGAGAATGGGAATTGAAGGACCTTCCTGAATATAGTCACAGCTATCTACCAAAAGCCCACAGCAAGTATCATTCTCAATTGGGAAAATCCAACAGTCTTCCCCTAAGTTCAGGCACAAGACAAGGTTGTCCACTCTCACTACTTCTATTCAATATGGTACTGGAAGTACTTACCGTAGCATTCAGAAAAGAAAAGAACATTAAGGATATCCACATAGGCAAGGAAGAAGTCAAGCTATCAGTATTTTCAGATGACATGATATTATACCTAGAGAACCCTACACTCTCTACCAAAAAAGCTCCTTGAAACAATAGTAGAGTGACAGGTACAAAGTCAGTACCCAAAAGTCAGTGACTTTCCTATATAAAAATAACAAAATAGAAGAAATTGATATCAAGGAAACGGATCCCATTCACAATTGTTCCACAGAGAATCAAATACCTAGGAATCAGTTTGACAAAAATCATAAAGGACCACTACAAAGAGATCTACAAAATGTTACTTCAAAAAAAAAAGAGGACACAAGGAAATGGAAACACATTCCCTGCTCATGGATTGGAAGAATCAGCATTGTCAAAAAAAGTAATGCTCCCTAGATTTATACAGATACAGATTCAATGCCATCCCTATAAGGAAACTCATGACATTGTTCAAAAGAAATGATCAAACACTTCTGAAATTTGTATGCAATAATAAACTCTAACTGATAGCTAAACATATGGACTACATGAAACTAAAAAAGCTTCTGCACCTAAAAAAGTAAGAATGACCAAGATATAAAAATAGTCCAAATAATGGGAAAGAATATTCACCCAATATCCATCTGATATGGTTTTAATATCCAGGATATATCAGGCACTGGTAGTACTTTCTTTACAAGAAGAAAACAGCCAAACCCATCAAAACTGGTGTGAAGAAATGAACAGAAACTTGGACAAGGAGGAAATTCGAATGACAAAAAATACATATGAAAAAAATGCTCATCATCATTGGTCATCAGGAGAGATACAAATCAAATAAATAATGAGATATCATCTCACACCACAGAGGCTGCCATAAATCCCAGAAGAGCAAAAACAAGTGCTGGTGGATGTGGGGAAAAGGGGACTCTCATCCAGTGTTAGTGGGAATGTCGACTAATAAAGCTTTTTGGAAAGCAATATGGACATTCCTCCTGAGACTAGAAATTGAGCTCCCATTTGACCCAGGCATACCACTCTTGGGAATATACACTGGAAAGCCAAACACACAGCAGAAACACTATCCCCATGTTTATGTTTATAGCAGCAATATTCACAATAGCCAGAATCTGGAAACAACCAGAGTGCCCGAGAATTGATGACTGGATAAATCAACTTTGGTACATCTACACAATGGAACACTATGCAGCCATTAGGAAAAAATGATGTTATGAAATTTGCCCAAAAATGGATGGACATGAAGAAGGAAGCTATGAAATTTGCCTATAAATCGATGGGCATGCCTATAATTGAGTGAAATTAGCCAGAGGAAAAAAGACAGATATAGAATGGATGCAATTATTTGCATGACATAAATATATAGAGACATATCTGTATATACATATGTATACATATGTATACATATATATACATATATATATTATGACACCAATATCCAAGGTCAGACATAACATGGTTCAGGAGGTCTTTCCAAAAATGGAATCTACCACAAGTGTCTGGGAGTCAAAGGTTTGGTGGAACAGAGAAGGGAACAGTGTGCTAACAATTGTTGTAAGTGATAATACTAGCTTAGAACTCATTATCCAGGCAAAAAGATACACATGATAACCTCTAAAATGAATTTATCGCTATCTACAGTGAGAAGGAAGAGAGAGAGATAAAGAGAAAAGACATAAAGAACTTTCTATAGAGGCAGCTAAGGGAGAGGGGAGGGAATGGGGGACATTGGTGGTGGGAAATGGGCACTGGTGGAAAGATTGGTGCTAAAAAAAGTATGACCAAAACCCGACATAAATATCTATGTAATTGTATATATCACGGTGGTATAATAAAATATTTTTAAAATGGTAATGCTCCCTAAACCTTTGTACAGATTCAATGCTGTCACTATAAGAATACCCATGACATTCTTCAAAAGAAATTGACCAAACACTCCTGTAATTTCAATGGAATAATAAAGCCCCATGGATAGCTAAATCAATCCTTGGGAAAAAGAAGATAGGAGGCATCACCTTTCTCAAATTCCAACCATACCACAAATAAGTAGTAATTAAAATAGCATGGTATTGGAACAAAAACAGACTTGTGGACCTATGAAATAGAGTTGAGTATCTTGACACCCATCCTCAAACACATAATCATTTAATCTTTGATAAACCAGCAAAAAGTATGAATTGGAGCAAGGAAAGCCTCTTCAACAAATGGTGCTGGGTAAACTGGGCAGCAACATGTAATAACTGAATTTGGACCTCTAACACCATGCACAAAAATCAGATCAAAATGGATTAAAGATCTCCTTATCAGACCTGAGCTCCATTGAGCTCAGCCCTGCTCCTCAGTGACCCACCCTGCAGCAGTCTCTTTCAAGCCCAGTCCAGGTATGCTGATCCAGAGACTCACACACACGGGCAGAACTGCTGCCTGCTCTCATTGTGTCCAGCTGATAATGAGGCGCCCAGGAGGGATGGTGGGTTCTAGCCCTGGCCCACCACCCCAGCAGAGCCTCTCAAGAAGCCAGAGGAACCCCACACCATGAGGTCTGCTGTTTTCCAGATCCGGATTCCCCTCTCATCAGAGCTCCACCCAGCAGAAGAGCTGATCAAAGCCTGACTCTTCAGTGACCAACCCTGCAGCAGATGGTGTTTCTGTTGTGTATTTTGGCTTCCCAGGGTATATTCCCAGGAGTGGTATGGTTGGGTTGAACGGGAGCTCAATTTCTAGTCTTTGGAGGAATATCCATATTGTTTTCCGTAAAGACTGTACCAGTCGACATTCCCACCAACAATGGATGAGGTCCCTTTCTCCCTGCATCCACACTAGCACTTGTTGTCCTTGCTCTTTCAAATATGTGCCAGTCACTGTGGTGTGAGATGATATCTCATTGTTGGTTTGATTTGCATCTCTCAGATGATTAGTAATAATGAGATATTTTTTCAAATGCCTTTTTGACCATTCAAATTTCTTTCTTAACAAAGTTTTCTGTTCAAAATTTCTTCCCATTATTTGATGGGGTTGACTTTTTCTTCTTGTAATATTTTAAAGCCCTAGCCAAACAAGGCGCACAAACCCAATACATCAAGATCCTTCGTGAGCTGTGGCTGGATTCACCACCAGGATCTCACCATTCTACAAGGAAGTGATCATTGATATCAAAAGAGGGGTTTCCACAGGGTGATACCATTTCACCAAAACTCTTCAGTGCCACCTCGAGAACATCATGTGACAATTAGAATGGGAAGGAATGGGAGTAAAGATAGACGGTGAGCAAACTACACTACTCTAGCTTTGCCGATGACATTGTTCTAATAACACCAAGCATTAGTCAAGTGACACAAATACTGGCTGACTTCGACGAGATGTGGAAAGATAGGTCTACAGCTGAATCTAAATAAAACAATGTTCATGAAAAATGAACTAGTTCCAGAGGCCACATTAACTCTCAATGGAACAGACATCTCTGAATGCAGCAGTTATGTGTACCTAGGTCGAGAAATCAACATGATGAACGACCTAAAACCTGAGCTGCACAGGATGAGAGAGGCATGGAATGCGCTCAAAGGCATCAAAGAAATAGCTAAAGGGACAAAGAACCTCTGTCTCTGGGCACATCTCTTCGACTCCACCATTTTTCCTGCAATAACATATGCCTCAGGAGACCTGGGCCCTAAGAAAACAGGATGAAAATGCTATTTGGGTCTCCCAGAGAGGAATTGAAAGAGCTGTTTTTGAAAAGATCATGCCTCACTCAAGTGAGAGAAGGGAACTGGAGTTCCGACCTCCATAGCTATTCCAGAATCAGGGACTCTGTCTCGCTTGCCAAGGCATCGAAAATCAGATGGGCTGGACATGTAATGCGATTTGGAGACAACTGCTGAATCAGAGCTGTTACTGACCTGGATCCCACGGATGTCAAAAGATCACGTGGCCTACAAGATGGTCAGACTTCTTTGTCAAGACCGTGAGGAACGCTTGAGGTTCTTCGTATTCCGAATCAACCAGATGCCAATTAGGCATTGGCATGTGATAGGTCCAATGGATATGTTACTGGTGCCCGCTCGAGCAAATCAATGAATAATGGGATTCAAGTGATCAAGTGAAAGTTCTTGCAGTGCCTGGATATATCATGGATATTAACCACTTGTTAGATGGGTATTAGGTGAATAATCCTTCCCATTCTGTGGACCGCCTTTGTATCTTGGTCACTGTTTCTTTTGAGGTGAAGACACTTTTTAGTTCATGTAGTCCCATATGTTTACCTTTGTTTCTAGTTGCTTTGTTAATGGTGTTTCAACTTTGAATATGCCTTTCACTTCAATGTCATGGAGAGATTTTCCTATATTTTCAACATTGCCAGGTATGACCTAAGAAACACACAAAAGATTTCTAGTAAAGTTGTTAGTGGATATAATATATGAGATTATAAAAGTTTTGAATAAATACTGAATTTAACTGTCTATTAAAATATCTGACACCAGAAAAGTTTAATTTAGAAAAACAAAAATAATGTTCTTTCATTCAATTTTACTAATTTGATTTACCAATGATGATACTTTCCCATAGTGCAAAAGATAACACAGGGGTTTAGGTGTTCACTTTACATAGCTAAATTCAATTCAATCATTGGCACCATAAATGGTTCCCTGAGCACTGCCAGGGATGATCCATGAGTTAAAATTCAATACTGAGCCCTTAGCATAGCTGAATGTGGGAAGGAAGAAGGAAGAAAGGAAGGAAGGTAGAATGGAAGGAAGGAAGAAGGATGTAAGGAAGGAAGGAAGGAAGGAAGGAAGCAAGGAAAGGAGGAAAGGGGGTGAGAAAATAACTTCTCCTTGACTTTCCTTGTCTTATTGGTGTATAATTGACAAATAAAATTTAATATATTTACCCAATATAATATTACATATCTGAAAGGAAATATAAAATTGCACCAACTACAGTGTGAGTAAAATAGTGGGTATTATGTTAGATAAGTATTCTGAGGAAGAACAAAAACAGTATGGATCTCATTGGCTCACTTAAAAAAAGACAGAATAAATAAGTAGACAGCATTAAACACCGACAAACCCAAGGCATTAAATTAAAAACTGATAACGGAGACTGGACTTGCGCTGACATGGGGTCAGTGGTGTACAGCCATGGGCACTTTAGAGATGGTGGAGTGCAATAATTTTAAACAAAAACTATATAATTTAGTGTTATTATAGATATCTTTGCTAAACTAACCAAAAAAAAGCTCATTTTAACTAATACATTTAAATAACTAAGGAGATTTGTTGGATTATTCAGTTAATAGTTTAATATTGTATTTTTATTTATTCATTTATTAAATTAAAGCAGGTACAGTAACAAAGATGTTCATAACTGTGTTTCATTCATGCAATGTTCCTCACTATTCTTTTTACCAGTATACGCTTTCCACCCAACAAAGGCACCGTTAAAAATTATAGTTTTTGCACCATCAGCACTTCTATGTTCATAACAGCACTATTCACAATAGCTAGAATCTGGAAACAACCAGAGTGCACAAGGACAGACTACTGGATAAAGAAACTTGTACATGCACACAATGGAATACTATGCACTCTAGGAAAAACTAAGTCATGAAACTGCCTATAAATGATGGACATGGAGAGGATCATGCTGAGTGAAATTAACTAGCGGGGAAAGGAAGATATAGAATGACCGATTTATTTGTGGGATATCAAAAAATAGCATGATACCAATATACAAAGCCAGGTTAAACATGGATAAAGATGCCTTGCCAGTGGGTAGAATCCACTGCAAGTGTGTGGAGTCAGAGGTTAGATCAGACAGGGAAAAGAGCAATGTACTAGTAATTGTTGGAAATGATAATACCAAACTAGAACTGCAGATTGAATGTAGGCAAAGGGATATAAAGGATAACACTCTAAATATATGTATTGCAAACTGGAATGTGTAAGAGAAGCAAGAGAGTGGAGAGAGAGAAAGAGATAGAGAGAAGGAGAAAGAGAGAGAGAGAGACAGAGCTAGAAAGAGAGAAAGAAAAAAGAGAGAGAAAAGAGAGTTAAAGAGCCTGCCACAGAGGCAGGCAGGGGAGGGGAGCAAGCAAATCAGGGGACATTGGTGGTGGGAAGTGGGCAATTGTGGAGGGATGGGTGCTGGAATACTGTTTGGCTGAAATCTAACCATGAACATCTTTATAATTTCACACTCATGGTGGTATAATTAAATATTTTTAATTTATAGTTTTAATTTAAAAAGAAAATTCCATGTTGTTTTAAATTACCAACTCGATAATGAGAGCTTTTCTTAAGTAGTTTTATTTAGCTTGATGATACATGTGAGTAAAGTGATGATGTATTCATTAAACCTATTACAGCAGAGTGATTTTACTGATTTTTTTCCTGTAAAAAGAGATAATTAGGGGGCCGGAGTGAGAGTCCAGCGGGTAGGGTGTTGCCTTGCCGCAGCGGCCCATGCTGGATGGAGGTTTCCGGTCCTCAGCATCACCATATAGTCCTCGAGCACCGCCAGGGTAATTCCTGAATGCAGAACCAGGATATTTTGAAAACTTCTGAGCAGTCGCAAGAAGACACCAAAAAAGAAAAAAAAAAAAAAAAAGAGACACATATTTCTTTTAGCATCAGAGACTAAATCAAAGGGCCCCATGAGCCATGTGCTTTCTCAACACAGGCCCAGCATAAGCAATCAATTTTTTTTTATTTTTTTTTTTTTTGGCTGCCCAGTCGCTCCTGGTGATGCTCAGGGGTTACTCCTGGTTCTTCCAGAAATTACTCCTAGCGCTGCTTAGGATTATATGGGATGCCAAGGAACAAACCCCTGGGTTGGCTTCATGGAAAGCAAATGATGACATTCCCTGTGCTACGCTCTGGCCCCAAACATAATGAATTTTATATATAAACACAATAATCTGAAATACATAACATTGCATATATAATTGCAGGAGGCAAGCAATATCATGTTATTCAAATTTAGAGTTAATTCTCTCCTGAATATGTTACCAATTTAGGAGCACCTGTCTTTGGTCAGTTTTAACATAACTGCCTGAGCTCTATATAAGATTTTACATATATGTTTTCTTACTTTTACCAAATTATGTTGAGAGTATTGAACTAAAAAGATTCTGCAATGATACTATTTTAGACAACAGTAACATCTGCCTGTTCTATAGTGGTGAAAATGGACTTTGTTTTTAGAAACCAATATCTAGTAAACCAAACATTTATCATTTGAGTTACAGAAAAAATGAAGTATTCCAGAATATCTCTTAAGCCCATTGCATTTGTGGAGAATTCAAACACAAACTGCTCTTAGTATCCACTGGGAGTCAGAGAAAAACTCTAATTTCTAGGCTATAGACATTTCTTTCAACAAAAACGTAGAAGTCAACCTTCGAATTATAGGTCAGAGAAATTACAACAGGTCAAAATATGTTCTCCTGAGTTTCATTCATCAGAGAAGTAATAGTTCATCAAAAAATTGTATTCTGGAAGGGACTCTTTCCTAAAAATATTTGGAATTGATAAAATCTGCTTTGTATTTTGGTTCAGTTAATGAACCCAATAAATATAAAAACTTTAGAAAAATAAAAGATTAGCTCTACATTTTAGCCATTTTAGTATTTTCCCTTGGAATCATGACTGAAAGAAAAATTCCTTTCTGACCTGAAATTTCAATGGCATACATCTAGAGACATGTTTTGTCCCTAGCATATAGTATATTTTTAGGCAAGAGAATCACACTGGATGATGGTCAGGATTACTGCTGCTCTGATGGGGGACCATGGAATGCTGAGGATTAAACCTAGGTAAAGCCACATTCAAGGCAAAAGCCCCGCCTGCTGTATATCTTTATTGCATGGACTTTAGAATATACTTTTTAAAGAACAAAATAAATTGGATAACTCAGTGTCTTCCCAAAATCAATCAATTTTATTCCTACTTTTGAAGGAATAAGTGACATAGATCAAATGTTAAGAAGGGAAATTAATATGATAGTCCTCAAATGGGTGTTCTAAAAAATCTGGATAAGAAAATTTCTTCTGTAATTAACATTTTGGACTATATAAATGCGTGGATAGTTTCAGTCTGCTTACTGGCAAACTCAGTCCCACGAAAGGACCAGAATGGACATACTCCATCTTTTAAATATTCCAAAGTAGTGAGGAAAGTAAAAGTTTTATGTTAAAACTTATTAATACTTCCATTTGAGTTGTAGGAAACATGAATTATCTGGTGTTCAATTGATTTTAATATATGGAAGTTTGCAGAGGTATACATTGTTTCTGGGAAAATTATTGTAGCATTGTCTTTGGTGAACTTTAATATACCAAAATCGCATATTAGCAAATTAGGGAAGCTGCTTTTTATATAAAGTAGAATATATTAAAATAAATTAAGTCTTAAGTTTCCTACTATATCATCAGGAGTTGTTTGAAAAGAATATAACAATAAGTTTAATAATTTGACTATTATATGTCTTTATAGAATAGAAATAATAAGTTTATAGAAATAATAGAAACTTATAGAAATAAGTTTAACTAATTTAACTATTATATATTGATTTGACTGTTTAGTATTTTGACTGCTATATAGTGTTGGATAATTTGGACTGTTAAATATATTTTGAAAGAACATAATAACATATATAATAATTTGACTGTTATAGGGACTGTAACAGTCAAATTATTAGATAATACTGATTTTAGGATAAGGGCCTTCCCAGAATCTTTCACATTTATACACTATATATATAGTTCCAGACAGTTTCTAACTGATACCCATCACCCCAGTAAGCTTTTAGCAGAAGCCAGAGCAACCCACACATCATGCGGTCAGTCATTCTCAACATTCAGACTCCATAGTTCCTCAGAGCTCCCATCCAAGAGCGATTTATTGATGAAACTTATAGGG
>JAJIBD010012677.1:0-36689 GCA_021461705.1 Cryptotis parvus | reverse complement strand
GAGTCACACCCAGCAGTGCTCAGAGGTTACTCCTGGCTCTGCACTCAGGCTAGCTGGCAGGGCTTAGAGACCATATGGGGTGCTGGGAATGGAACCCAGGTCGGTCACATGCAAGGCAAGTATATTGCTACAGTCCCGTGAATTTGTGTCTTAAGACCGCTTCTTTCTTGCTTGCTTGTTTTCTTGCTTTTTAGTCCCACCCAGCAATGTTCGGGTTACTCCTGGCTCTGCACTCAGGAATTACTCCTGGTAGTGTTATAGGCAGGCAGACAGGGGGCGCGCCACATGGCAATAAAAATTCCTGAAGAAGAAAGAAAACTGGTCCTTCAGCGATCCAGAGTCACACCTGTTTGAAAACCCGGAACCAGACTTGATAAGACCATATCAACAATAGACCCTGAGGGAAGAGAAGGCCAGTGGGAATGTGTGAAGCCCCAGGCCACAGGCCCTTCTAATGGCTTTAGCGAATTAAATCTCCTGAGGGAGATGAATCTGCCTTCCCGCCCAGGACCCAGCTAGAAGAAGACTCCAAAGCATTCCAGTCAAAGACCACTCCCAAAGTCTACTCCCCTTGGCAACGGCCCTAGCAACCTAGGTTGAAGCTCCATATGGGAGTAACTTGGGGAGAAATCTATAAAAGCCGTCCTGACCAAAGGACAGAGTGCACACATGCTGCATGGACACACATGCTGCCTGAGCCCATGTGGCCGAGCACATGTAGTGCCTGAGCACGTGTGTTGCCCGCGATCTCCCCTCTTGAGATGTGTACTCTCTTACTCACTCTCCGTCTTTGGAGTAGCCCGCCCTCCTCCCTTGAGCGTGTTACTCTCTTTCTTTCTCTCCCCCCCCCTCTACTAAAACCTCCATAATAAAGTCTGTAAAACTTCACTGCTTGTTGACTCCTGAAAATTCTTTTTCTGCGAGGAAGACAAGAACCCTCAGGCAGCCCTGGGTAAGGCCTAGGACTGACTTTCCTTTCCCTGCAAGAAGCATCCTCGCTCCAGCCTGAGTCCATGGCTCCCGAGAAACCTCGGGTGGTGGGGATCAACTCCCATGCCTAGAGATCAAGTAGACATCAAGTATGGCTTGATGGCCACCTCGTGGGGCTGGTGGGGCTCAGGCCCACGCCGTGCAGGGGCTCATCGCAGACTTTATCAGTCCTTAGCCTGCCCAGCGGGTCTCGGGTGGCAGAGGCGGCTGGGGGAGAAAGCGACCATCTCTCCCTCCTTCCGGCCTCACATAAGCCACCCGTGAGGCCCACCTGCATCAGTGGTGATCAGGGTGTCAGGGGTCCCCAACAATACCAGAAAGCGAAGTTCCCTTCTGCCTCTGAAGCCGGCGGGGAATGGATGAAAACTCAGGACTCCGGTGCAGTTTTAAAAGGGCTTTACTATCACAAGTTCTGATATACAATCCAAGAGCAGGGAAAACTCCGGACTCTGGGTTCCCCACTAGGCCCCAGCCATGTGTAGGCCAAGATGGCTGCCACCACGTGTTGAAGCCCAACAGAGAAAGGAGAGGACAGAGAAGCAAAAAAGACAAGGGAAGCCAAAATGGGAAAAAAAAAAAGCGGGGGGGGCTTCTCTCTTCTTGCAGCTTATTTTATAGATAGAAATCCGCCAAAACTTCCCATCCAGGCCCATTGTGGGCTGGGCTATCTAGAGATGAATACAGGTAAACAACTCTACAGAAATGCAGCACTTCAGATGACCTTCTGGTATTACAAGCATCAGAGCTGATTCAAAGCTTCCCTAGCAGAGTTGGGAGGGGCTACAAGCTAAGTGTAGCTGGAAGCTAAGTAGGGCATCACCCAACATGGGGGGACCATATGGGATGCCAGAAGTCAAACCTGGGTCAGCCATATACAAGGCAGACATCTACCCGTTATCTTATCGATCTGGCCCTGTCATGGAGTGTTCTGCCTACATTTTCCTCTATATACCCTATGAGTTCAGGTCTGATATTGAGGTCGCACTCCATTTTGATCTGATTTTTGTGCCTGGCATTAGAAGTCTGAGTTATTTTATTTTGCAGGTAGCTACCCAGTTTTCCCAGCACTGCTTGACAAGGTTTTCCTTGCTCCACTTCAGACCCACAGGTCAATCAATGGAACCGAGCTGAATATCCTGATACAGACCCTAAAATATATGCTCACTTAACTCCGTTGGTGTTGGATTACTTTGAGCTGTGGTCAGCTGAGAAGCTGCAGGCTCACAAGAAGCGTTGATCCCTCTCTGAACTACTAAACAATAAACGTTGACAGTATTGAAATGGGCTCAAGAAGTCTTAAAACTTCTCAATGAAGCTAAAATCCAGAGGGTCTGACTAGAGAAGGTTAAAAATGTGGATAGGGATGCCCTGATGGAAATCTTCACCACAAATCTTCATTGGCAGGGCTGGAGTGATAGTCCGGCAGGTAGGGCATTTGCCTTGCATGTGGACAACCTGAGTTCAATCCCGGCATCCCATATGGTCCCTAAGTACCACCAGGAGTAATTCCTGATGCAGAGCCAGGAGTAACCCCTGAGCATTGCCGGTGTGACCCAAAAAGAAAAAAATCTTAATTGGCAATCACATTGGTGGTGTGCTCAGGTGAACCAACCCACAAGGGAACTATGGATCACCCTGGACCCACTGGTCAGGAATCCACCCTTCCTGAACATGTGCTTTCCATTCTATTTTCCTCTGAAAACTCCCCTCTGTGATGAATGCTGCTGGGCGCCCCCGCGTGACTTATGTGATGTGGGGAGGACAGAGACAGAAACCTCAAGAAGGAAATCTATTTCACCATTGCATTGCCCAGACTCTCACCCTTACCAAACTTTCAATTCCTCTAGTTTCACTGAAATCTGATTACAACTCTCCAATGAGCTTCCCAGTCTCTAGCCCTTGCTCCTGGCCAAGTATTGATATGAAATATAATCAGACAACTCAGATTCTCATTATATTTGGCTCCTGGGTTATTCCACATGGTCCAGAGGCCTTTGGTGTAATGTACCCCGACTTTATCCAAGCCCCCAATTATTTTGTGCTTTGAGTCACACCCAGTGATGCTCAGGGGTTACTCCTGGTGGTATTCAGGAGACCATATGGGATGCCGGTGATCGAACCTGGGTTGTCGCGTGCAAAGGCAAATGCCCTACCCTCTGTGTTACTGCTCTGGCCCCAAGCCGTAGGGAAACTCTCAACCCCCTTCTTTCAACACTATTTTTTCCTATGACTTGTATGTTTTCTCATTGAATACAAGGCTTAAATTGTTTCTGCTACTTTCAATACAGAAAGCATCATCCATCTCCATTCACTGCCCTTTGTGTGGGTGGGGGGATTTGGGGGGGAGGACGTACACCCAGTGAGGCACAGGGGCTTACTCCTGGCTCTGCACTCAGGAATTACTCCTGGCAGTGCTCAGGGGACCATATGGGATGCCGGGGATCGAGCCCGAGCCGGCATGGGCTGGCCGCTGCAAGGCAAACGCCCTACCCACTGGGCTATCGCTCTGGCCCCTAAGTTAGACTTCTTGGTCTAAGATGGATCCATCTTTCCTCAACTTTTTCTTTTTCTTCTTCTTTTTTTTTTTTTTTGCTCTTTTGGGTCATACCCGGCAATGCTCAGGGGGTTACTCCTTGCTCTGCACTCAGGATTTACTCCTGGAGATGCTCAGGGGACCATATGGAATGCCGGGGAATCAAACCCGGTCAGCCATGTGCAAGGCAAATAAATACCCCTACCTGCTGTGCTATCACTCTGGCCCCCCTCAACTTTTTCTTATATTTTACTTTTGTTTTTGCTTTTTGGTCATACCCAGCATGACCAGTGGCTCAGTACTCAGAGTCAGGGATTACTCCTGACTCTGCACTCAGGAATCACTTCTGGTGGGCTCGGGAGATCATGTCAGATGCCAGGGATGGATCCGGGTCAAGCCTGTACAAGGCAAGCATCCTCCCCACCGCACTATCACTCCAGCCCCTTCTCAACTATTTTCTTATTTTAAATTGTTATGAACTTTGCTCCCCTCCTTATTTCATTAATTTCAAATTTTAAGAAACTGACTGAAGCGATAGTACAGGGGTAGGGTGTTTGCCTTACACGTGGCTGACCTGGGTTTGTCCTAAGCACAGAGCAGGAGTAAACCCTGAACATTACCAGGGGTTACCCAAAAGCATAAATAGATAGGTAGGTAGGTAGGTAGGTAGGTAGGTAGGTAGGTAGGTAGGTAGGTAGGTAGCCTAAGGCATCCTATGAAATATTGCAGTTCACAGCAACTTAAATGGACTTGGAGAGTAGCATGTTAAGGAAAATAACATGCAACAAACTTAACAATTAAATTAAAAAAACAAAGAATAGGGCCGGAGCGATAGCCTGGCGGGTAGGGTATTTGCCTTGCACGCGGCCGGCCTATGCCGCCCGGGTTCGATCCCCGCATCCCATATGGTCCCCTGAGCACCGCCAGGAGTAGTTCCCTGAGTGCAGAGCCAGGAGAAACCCCTGAGCATTGCCGGGTGTGACCCAAAAAGCAAAATAAAATAAAATAAAATAAAATAAAATAAAATAAAATAAAAAACAAAGAACATAAGAGCCAAAGAGTAGGGAGGGTGCTTGTCTTGCACACAGCTGACCCTCAATCTCTGGCACCCCAAATGGTTCCCTGGGTCCTGCTAAGACTGATCCCTGCACTCAGAACCAAGAGTTAGCCCAGAGCACCACCAGGTGTGTCCCCAAAATCAAATAATAGCAAATGCAATGTAAAGAGACATCAAAAATAACTATTTTTTATAGTACAGCAAGTAACGTGCTTGCCTTGCACCTGGTCCCCCCAGTCTACCAGGTGTGATCCCTGAGCACACAGTCAGGAGTAAGCCTTAGAACCACCAGGTGTGACCCCAAAACAAAAAAGCTAATTTTACAAAGCATACCCCCCCGTCACTAGTATTATATCTGACCTCTAATAAGAATCTTCATGCAAGAATTACCTCTCACTGAAGGCATTCCACTCTGAAAATGTCTGGCCTGGGTCTGAGAGTATAGTAGTATGAGCTTGCCGTCCATGCAACAGACCCAGGTTCAACCTCTGGCATCCCATATGTGTAACCCACAGAGCTCATACCTGGCTGAGCTCAGGAGAAAGCCCTGAGCTCAGCCAGGTATGATCAAAACTTGTATCACTTCACTTCACTTGTATCACTTGTCTTCCCGTTGATCATCTATTTGCTCGAGTGGGCACTAGTAACATCTCCATATGTCCTGTCACATGCTGGGGTAACCCAAGGGCACCTGCTTGCTCCAGGAACATAAAGAACCTCAAACCATTCCATCAGGTCATGGGAATGAGGTCTATAATTGTTACTGGTATTTGGTATGTCAAATACCACACGGGTAGCTTGCCAGGCTCTGCCATGAGGGTGGGATACTCTTGTAACCAACTCTCATCTTGAGCATTTATTGATGAACCACAAGGCTGCAAAGCGGCTGTGTGAGCTGGGCTTGCGATCAGCTCTTCTACTGGGTGGAGCTTTGACGAGTGGGAGACCAGATGTGGAAAATGGCGGTCCTCATTGTGTGGGGGTTCCTCTGGCTTCTTGCAAGGCTCTGCTGGGGTGCCGGGCCAGGGCTAGAACCCGCCTTCCCTCCTGGGTGCCTCGTGATCAGCTGGGCACAAGGAGAGCCAGTAGGAGCTCTGTCCCCTGTATGTGAGTCTCTGATGGTCAAAACACCAAAAATAAAAATAAATACAATAGAATAAAAACGTCTGGCTTTGTAGGATGTTAAAAACAACTGACCTTTACCAGTACATGCAAGAAATGGTTCAGCTGATCTTTTAAGCAATATCACCAAGAAAAGTCTGACTGTGAGGACCAAAATGCCTCTCCCCAGAGTGTGACTGGCCACTTCTCTGGAGCTGGCCGCTTGCCAGTGACCCAGACTGTCTGCTCAGATGTCCAGTATCTGCCCAAGGCAGCAGTTTCTCCTCCACAAGAGCCTTCTAATCAGTGTCCCATCTCATGTTTTTTCCTCTTTCCGTGCCAGTAGGAATTTCTGTCTTCTGAACCCTGTGAATGACAGAATGTTGTATTTGTCTGAAACACACCTATGACATTTAGAATGGTACAATTTGTGTTGCTCAACAAAAATGACTTGAGAAGGCCAGAGTGACAGTATAGCAGAAAGGTCACTTACCTTACATGTGGCAAACCTAGATACAATCCCTAGCACCCCATATTGGTACCCCAATCCTTGGGAATAATTCCTGAGTGCAGAGCCAGGAGTAAACTCTGAGCATTGTCAAATATGGCCCAAATACAAAAAAGAAAAAGAAGATTTGATAACAGACCAAATTTACAGCAAACAGGTAATACTAAGTAATTTTATGATAAAAGGAAACTTTGCTTTTTGAGTCACACCCAGCAATGATCTGGGGTTACTCCTGGCTCTGCACTCAGAAACTACTCCTGGCGGTTCTCGGGATCGTATGGGATGCCAGGGATCGAACCCAGGATGGCTTGTGCATGGAAAATGCCCTACCTGCTGAACTATCGCTCCTGCCCCTGGAGTCTTACTTTTTTTTTTTCATTTTGGGTTACATCCAGCAATGTTCAGGGGTAACTCCTGGCTCTGCACTCAGGAATTACTCCTGGCAGTGCTTGAGGGACTATATGGGATGCGGGATTGAACTCGGTGGGTCACGTGCAAGGCAAACGTCCTACCCATTGGACTATCACTTCAGCCCCTGGATTCTTACTTTTAAGATCTGTAAAAGTGACCTGTTGCAAGTATAACCTGGGAGCCCGCTTTTCCGTGAGGGAGGAGTGTTCTCTCTTGAGTGTGTATTCCTCTTGTCTCTCATCTCACACTTCCGGAAGTGAATTTCTTTCAGTCAAAACTGTTTTACTTTACTATTTTGCCTCCTCCTGAACTTCTTTTCAGGTAGAAAAACTTAGAAAGACTTTTCTTGTTCTATTTTATTTTTTTTAATGGTTTATTTTAAACACCATGATTTACAAAGTACAAAGTTTTTCATAATACAGTTGCTGGAAAGATTCATCATTCAACACCAATCCCACCACCAGTGTGCCCCCCACGACCACCAGAGACCCGCATTTCTCACCCCCCTCCCTCCCCCTCCCGATGCCGGCTCACTTAGCCAGCATCAATTATGTTGATCTTTACAGCTCATATAAGAGTGTTGGGTGACATGCCCTACTGAGCCTTAGCCTCCAGCTACACTTAGTTTATGTGAAGAGCTGGTCCCTGCCTTTGGGGAATCTCCAGAGCAGACACAATGGGAGTTCAGGCAGAGTTGGACTGATTTCATAATTTCATATGGCATCAATATTTTTATCATGAATCTCGCTTGCTCCAGATCAATATTCTTTTTTTTTTTTTTTGCTTTTTGGGTCACACTTGGTGACGCTTTAGGGGCCACTCCTGGCTCTGCACTCAGGAATCACTCCTGGCGGTGCTCAGGGGACCATATGGGATGCCAGGGATTGAACCCGGGGCACAGGCCAGCCACGTGCAAGGCAAATGCCCTACCTGCTGGGCTATCGCTCCGCCTTCCAGATCAATATTCTGTTCCCACAGAATATTGTTTCCACGGGTCTCCGCGTGGGACATACATGTAGATATCCCAAGAGCACTTGGCCACATTGGATCAACCATAATGTAATCAATACTCCTAGTTTAGAGACATGCCAGTGTGCCTCCAGGCAAACGAAAGTGTGTCTCTGACTCTGAAGGTAATGCCAAAGTGAATTATTCTGATGGATTTTGGACCTTAGTGGGATCCAGAATCTGGGATCTGCTATATATATATATATATATATATATATATATATATATATATATATATATATATATATATATTCATGGTAAAAAAGTATTAATGCCATTTCCTACAAATTACATTCTGAACTGCTTTCTGGTTCAGAGATGCAGCCCCTCCTCTCTTGGCTAGGGAGATTTTGCTTCTGGAAACCAGCTCTGGCTTTTGTGAAGCTAGAGCCAAAGGCTCATCTAAAGATCTGCATTTCAAAAGGGTCATTTACCTGTATTCATCTCTAGATAGCCCAGCCCAGATGGGTTGGGCTAGAAGATTTTGGCGGGTTTCCGTCTATAAAAGAAACTAGGATAAGAAGAAGGGGCCTTTTTGCCATTTCGGCTTCCCTTGGCTTCTGCCTGTCCATTCTCTCCATTCTCTGTTGGGCTTCAATACGTGGTGGCAGCCATCTTGGCCTACATGTGGCTGGGCCTAGCTGGGATCCCAGAATCCAGAGTTTTTCCTGTTCTTGGATTGTATATCAGAACCTGTGATAGTAAAGCCTTTTAAAACTGCTCCAGATGGGGCCGGAGCGATAGCCCAGCGGGTAGAGCGTTTGCCTTGCACGGGCCGGCCGGGTTCGATCCCCGGCATCCCATATGGTCCCCTAAGCACCGCCAGGAGTAATTCCTGAGTGCAGAGCCATGAGTAATCCTTGAGTGTCGCCGGTGTGGACCCCCCCCCGCCCCAAAAAAAAAAAGCAAAATAAAACTGCGCCAGAATCCTGAGTTTTCATCCATTCCCCACCGGCTTTGGAGGTAGAAGGGAACTCGCTTCCTGGTATTGTTGGGGACCCCAGCGGGAACAGTAATGATAAGGGAACAATAATGATAAAGTCAGGCCTCTTTTTTTTTCCTAGGCATATGTGTGGGAGTCTGTCCAGGTTCTGTTCTTGGATTCACTTTCTGGGTTTCCAGAACACAGTGGTTTTCTACTGACAATCCCAGACACACCATCACCACAGCTACTGATAACACTTATTTCACATCTAATTCAATGTCTATTTAAGCTTTTTCCTATTCATACACTGAACAATCCATTCTATATTGGTTGTTGGAGCTAATTCTCTACGGTCGATCATAAATACGGTCAATGAACCTGGTGGTAGACAAAAGTCAATGGAGATCCTAAAATCTCCATTGTGTCATTTGAGTCCATTGTACAGGAAATTAGTGAGGTGGTCCCTCAGACCACACCTTATGCCCACACATTTACTTTCTAGAAAATGTGATGGGATACCAGTTAGATGAATATACTAGTTTTTGAGATAATGTATGGGTGCTCTGCACCTGTGCGCCTACAGGGGGTACATGGAACCCCCTCCCATGTACAGTCCCAGCCGGTCGTAGTTTTGGGCGTGCCCACCAGGCCTTGTCAGAGGGCATTGAGTTGGGGGAGGGCACCATAGCTATAGCTCCCCAGGGAACCTGGAGGATTCAATCACCCAGTCCTGCATACCTGGGCTGAAACTCGACTATCCCCTTGGATGTGGCTCTGCCGAGCTGTGAAGTCCGGACCTTGAAAGTGACTGCGGTTGTGATGCATGAGGTTTTTGGGCCTCTGGGGGTCTGACCGGGAGGCAGGGGGGAGCCCGGCCCTGCCTCTCTTCTTCCAGGACCCCTCATCAGGCCAACACAGGCTGAGTGGGGAGCAGCTCAGCCCTGTGCCTCTTGCTGTTTCTCAGTTGGTCACAGTTCCCGACTTTTCTTAGTTTTAATGAAGAGCCTATGAGTGGGACAACACCAGCCCTTGAGTCTACATCACCATGACATTTCCCAGGTGCCAGAGTTCATATTGTCAGAGCCTGTGTTGATCCCCTGTATCTGTATCTGAGGCTGAAAGTTGTTCGCAACATATTGAAATCAAAGTTGTCAAGTGTCGGACCTGAGCAATACTCCAGCAGGTAGGGCATTTGCCTTGCCTGTGACTGATCCGGGTAAGTCTTTTGTGTTTTGTTCAATCCCTGAGCACCACCAGGAGTAATTTCTAAGTGCAGAGCCAAGATTAACACCTGAGCATTGCTGCGTGTGATCCCCAAAAGAAAAAAAAAATTGTCTTGTGTCTTTAGAAGGTCGTGAGATTTTATATACCACAATAAGAGGACTACATGGTAGTTTTTTTTCCACATCTTTTACGTGGAAATTCATTTCCAAAGACTGATACTACAGTAGACACCTTGGTCCTATTTGGCAGACATTCCTTTTTAGGTTTTTTGTGGAAAATCTGCCAATGATAAAGTTACCTCTTAGCTCAGTTCACAAAAACATGTATTCTTTAGAGAATTTTGAAGCAAGAGAAACTGGGTGATCTCCAATGGAAATTTTATAGAAAATAAACAACTGTTTCTTATGCGTTAGACAGTTCACATACAAAGTTGCTTCGGGTATTAGAGAGTGCCAGGACAGTCCTTAAAGCACTCACCTCTCTGTTCTCTCACTTGATCTGCCCCCTCAAAGGGCACAGACATCTGTGAAATAAAAAGTAAGGAGTAAAAAGTCTCTACCAGAAATCCCTGCTTTTTCATAGGCTGTATCTGCAAGCATACACACACACCACACACACACACACACACACATACACAAGACACAGACACACACTTCATGGGCCACAGATAGGAAGCAAACAACGACACAGTTTTAGGTCAAAGAAGGTAAACACTTGGTTGCAAAATACAGGGATTTGTTCCCTCCCATTTACAGATGAAAGTGAAAGTATACCCCCGGATATAAGAGATTCGGTTCTTTGATGTTCATCGGAGGTGACCAGGACGGCATCAACTAAAGCCATCGGAAACCAGGTACCCAGGGACTCTGATTCTGTCCTCTAGAGGGGTGGGTCTCTGAGTGAAGGAAGGTTTGAGATTCCCTAGGGAGAGACCGGAGCAAGCATAGAGAGAGAGGGGGGGGGGTTTGGGGAAAAGGGAGTCATCAACCTTGATAAAGTGACGGTGCTGCCCTCCTGCTTAATCCCACCTTTGACTCCCCCAAGGAAGTACCTGGAGGGTTAGGATGGGGAAGGTTGGCCTGAGCACCTGCACAGTGCAGGCATCTACCCACAGATGCAGTCCTCAAGGGGCTCCTGGTCTACAAGTGTGAGACCACCTTCTCCTTCTTCTTCCTCCTCTTCCTCCTCTTCTCTTCCTCCTCCTCCTTATTCTCCTCTTCCTTCTCTCTTCCTCCTCCTTCTTCTTCTACTTCTTTTCCTCTCCTTGTTCTCTTCCTTCTCCTTCTTCTCCTCCTTCTTCTTATCATTCTCTTTCTTCTTTGTGAGCCATAGCCTTGGCCTTCTCCTTCTTCTCCTTCTCCTTCTCCTCCTTCTCCTGATCCTCCTCCACCTCCTCCTCCTCCTCCTCCTCCTCCTCCTCTTCTTCTTCTTCTTCTTCTTCTTCTTCTTCTTCTTCTTCTTCTTCTTCTTCTTCTTCTTCTTCTTCTTCTTCTTCTTCTTCTCCTCCTCCTCCTTCTTCTTTTTTCTTCGTCTTCTTTGTTGTCGTCGTCATCATCGTCTTCTTCGTCTTCTTCCTCTTCATACTCTTCTTTCTCCTCTTCCTCCTCTTCTCTTCCTCCTCCTCCTTCTTATTCTCCTCTTCCTTCTCTTCCTCCTCCTCCTTCTTCTACTTCTTTTCTTCTCCTTGTTATCTTCCTTCTCCTTTTCCTCCTTCTCCTTATCATTCTCTTTCTTCTTTGTGAGCCATAACCTTGGCCTTGGGTCTCTTCGTAGAAAAAGCAAAGTTTGACCTGGCCTCTAGATTCATTGTCCACCCTCACAAGAAAGCATTTCAGGAGACCATTAAGTAAAATAAGGTTAGTTATGAAACAGGAGAAATGGAAGAAGTAGTGGATGATAAGAAACAAAGACTTCTCCAGAGGGGAAAGAAGCCTTAATGGCTTTTGGGAAGAGGTTACACACATGGATATTGCCTGGCCTTTTGCAAAACGGGGCAGGAGTTTTAGTGCAGTGGAGAAGCCTTGAATACCACCATGTATAACCAGGAGGTACTCAAGAAATTGCAAACAGAATTTTGTTAGAAACAAAATTTCAGGCAGGCTAGGAAGTGAAGGAGGCCCTGCAGGGTGAGGAGCTCAGAAACAACAAGAAATTGCAAATCAGGAAATACTTGAAACAACAGGCAGGCGGTGCAACCAGCACTGTCAAAATTGAAAACTTCATTGTAAATCATGAAATGCTGCACAGAACCCTTGAAGTTATACTGTAGGGTCTGGGTTTTTACACAGCGCCTTGTGCAAAGAGCCCAGAGTAAGAATATGAATTGCCCCTTTCCTCCCGGGTCCATGCACACAACAACTTTTTTTTTTACTTTTTTGGACCACACCCAGCTATGCTCAGGGGTTACTCCTGGTGGTGTTTGGGGGACCATATGGAATGCGGGATCAAACCCAGGTCAGCCGCGTGCAAGGCAAACGCCCTCCCCACTATAATATTGCTTCGGCCACATGCACCGCCTTTTATCTGTCTTGAAGCAAGAAGCCACCAAAGGCTTACTGCATATTAGTTTTTCTAGCCAGAGGCTATCTTTAGAGTTGAGTTCCACATGAGACCAGTTAACAGAGCTTGGAGAAGCAGTTTTCAGCAGTGCTGGAGACCTCCAGTATTTCTCTGAGTCAGTGTCAACCAATGAAGGGGCTTCAGAAATATGATCTGTGTGTCCATTGGCCTTCTGTCTGACTCATGTGTTGCCAGGACAGGTGCTTTACAACCCAGCACCCGAGTGGAACCCAGCAGTGAGCGGACCTTGTCCCTGGTGAAGGACCCAGGCAGAGCTGCTTGTTGGAAACCTTGACTAACTATAAAGAATAGCAACAGTAAAGAATAGCAATAGTAGGTCGTTTGCCTTACACGCGGCGGTGCCGGCCCAGGTTCGATCCCCGGCATCCCATATGGTCCCCGAGCACCGCCAGGAGTAATTCCTGAGTGCAGAGCCAGGAGAAACCCCTGAGGATTGCCGGGTGTGACCCAAAAAAAAAAAAAAGAATAGCAACAGAGAAGTAGTCTGGTTTTTATTTGCAGCAGAGATTCAGGGCCCCAGAACACAAGGGTCCGTCTATGCACAAGGAAGCCGACGTTCACAGGTTGTGCCATACGCTCGTGCTGACCTGCAGTGACCCCTGCTTTGGAGATGACAGTTCTGACAGCCATCATTCACTTTGTGGTCCTAACTCCATGGCTAACGCAGCAGGTAATGCAGACCCAAGGTCCCCATTCCCGACCCCAAACTGCTCACCTCGCTCTCACCTCACTTTCCTTAGGCAAGAGTAAATTAGCAGTAAGTCTGTAGAAACTGTAGAAAAACCATTGAGACATGAGAATCTGAAAATATCTTTTATTTTTTTAAGGGAGTTTTGTGTGTGTTCTTCTATTTATTTATTTGTTTGTTTGTTTGTTTTTTTTTCTTTTTGGGTCACACCCGGCAATGCTCAGGGGTTACTCCTGGCTCTGTACTCAGGAATTACTCCTGGCGGTGCTCGGGGACCATATGGGGTGCCAGGGATCGAACCCGGGCGGACAGGCCGCGCGTGCAAGGCAAACGCCCTACCTGCTGGATTATCTCTCCGGCCCCCTGAAAATATCTTTTATTTTAATTTTATGTTTATTATTATTATTATTTTGCTTTTTGGGTCACACCCGGCGACTCTCAGGGGTTACTCCTGGCTCTGCACTCAGGAATTACTCCTGGCAGTGCTCGGGGACCATATGGGATGCCGGGATCCAACCCAGGCCGGCACAGGCCGGTCGCGTGTAAGGCAAACGCCCTACCCGCTGAACTATCACTCCAGCCCCTGAAAAAAATCTTTTAATTTACTTCATTGGTGTGGGGAAACACAGCCAACAGGGCTCAGGATTTATTCCTGTCTCACTGCTCTGGCGGGTTCAGGGACCATATGAGGTGCTGGGGATTGAACTTGGGTTAACCATGCAGAAGGCAAACACTTCCCACTGTCCTGTCGCATCACCCTGACACTGTCTTACTGGTAGGCTTAGAAGATGATTCAAAGGGCTGATGTGCATGCTTCCTCTCTAGGGCCCTGGGTTCGAGCCCCAAGCACTGCCAGCAACAGCCCCTGAACATCTCTTTCTTTCGTTCTTTCTTTCGTTCTTTCTTTGGTTCTTTCTTTTTTTTGTGGGGAGTCACACCCGCGATGCTCAGGGGTTACTCCTGGCTTTACATTGAGGAATTACTTCTGGCGGTGCTTAGGGGACCATATGGGATGCCAGGAATCGAACCCAGGGCAGCCGCATGCAAGGCAAATGCCCCACCCGATGTGCTGTTGCTCGGTCCCTGTGCTTGTCTTTTCTTAAGGCTTTATGTACTCATTCTCCCTCAAGGGACTTTCCCTTTTCTGTTATGGTGTGCAATGTGTGTGGTGGGCGAATGGATGGGAATGGTCAGCTCTCTTGCCAGTCCTGTAGACCGGTGTCCAAGAGACCCAAAGTACATAATATCTAGACACAAAACAGTGACACATCTGAGCATTTCCCTTTATGCTGCTTAGAGTGTAATGAGCCGGTACTCAAACACTTCATCAGAATCCAGTAACTTGCCACCTTTCGTGGTGAGTCAGAAGCCCAAACAAGGACTGGGCATCAGCCTACATACCTGCCAGTTCCTTAGTAAGTGGGCTCAGGGACACCTACTGCAGGGAAACTGTGGGGCGCCTGCACAAAATCCAGGAGCAAGATCAGGGATCCCCTTCTGCCCTAGGGGATTGGTGGCAGTGGACTAAGAAAGACGTGAGAGTCCAGAGAAGTTTCAAAATGCTTTACTTAGCACGGGTTCTGGCATACAAATCAGCAATAGGAAAAACCCCGAAGTTAGAGGTCCCAGCTGGGCTGAGGCCACATGTAGACCAAGATGGCTGTCATCACATGCTAAGGCCCTGCAGAGAGGAGAGACAGCGAAGAGGTGCCAGCAAAAAGGGGAGAAGGAGGAGAGAGAGGAAGCAGGCTAGTTTTATATCCCTGCAACCCAGACTACCCACTTCAACGGAAAACCATTAGGGTCAAATTCCCTCAGGTAATTTCTCCCCAGGATCTCACCTAGGCCCTTTGAAATATTTATGTTGTTAATGTTAAGTTCTGCCTTGGAAGTGCCCCCTGCAGGGTAGAGTGGAGGAGGGGCTTCTGAGATGAACTGTGTCTCAGAATACAAAGGCAGCATCTTTACCAAAGAATATTCTACAGCCAGTTAAATATTTCTCAAGCCTTCACAAGAGTCTCATCTTTACTTCATGGTTGCTCTGTATATTATCCTTTGAGTTATCAGGGAGCCATGCTTGCTTGCTTGGAGGCAAACAGCATTTCTCTCTGGTCTAATTACTTAGAGATCCAACATGACCATGTAAATATACTTGTAAGATCTAGCTAGTCCCACGATGATTGTGGTAGCATGAGAGAATATTTATACCAGCCAGTACAGAATACATGGTCAGATGAGCTGCCACATTCAAACTGTCCTCCTATCTACAAAGTGACCTGCAGGAGGAACTCCAGGCCAGATGCAGAGGCTCTGGGCAGCAGTGTACTACACAACTTACTCCTTTGCAGGTGTCTGACTTGGATGAACAACGAAATTTGTCCCAGCTAAACTTGGCCAAAAATGCATTTGACGATCAGTATGAAGGCTGTATTGAACAAATGGAAAAAAAGGGCACCCCCTGCTGTTGAAAGAAGAACTGAAAATGAATAAAAATTTTCAAAAGCAATGGGAAAATGCAAAGAAACACTGGGAGCAAATAAAGAATACCCAAACGATCAAAAGATTATTCCAAAACCATTCCATGATTTCTATGGGATAGCCCTTGTGACCTATACGGGAAAGATTGCAGTAGACTTTAACAAAGCTGTCAGAGAATTTCGTCATAATTTCGGAACTTCCACTTCAAAGCCTTTCATTATTATTTGACAAGAGCTCTTCAGCTTCTTAGTAAGGGACAGTGTTACACAGTTTACAGAGGTTGTCTCACCAAGTTTCAGTACTCAGGGAGGCGGAAATGTACGTTTTGGGCAATTTACCTCATCATCTTTGAAAGAGGAAATTGCTCTAGGGTACTATGGGCCTTCTGGGACACTATTCACCATCAAAACTTGCTTGGGTGTGTATATTAACGATTTTTCTTTGAATACAAGAGAAAGGGAAGTGTTGCTTCCAGGATATGAGGTTTATCAGCAAGTTACCAAAGAAGGTAATAAAATTTCGCTTGGAGATCCCAAAAAGGGGAGGAGTAACTACAATTGTTTCTATGCTTCCTCTGCGAATCCTGCTGAGGGTGAGTTCAACCGCTCAGGTGAGTCTGGGTCTGTGTGACAGCGGGGAGAGCTGGGGCTTTCTGAAACAGGAAGCTCTGTCACGAAGCCACCAGAGCAGAGAACAAAGGGACCATTAGCTCAGGCTGCCCGGAATCAGAGCTCTAAAACCACAGAGCTGGTAACCTGCAATGGAGAAGAACTCAGGCAGTGCCTGGTCCAGACAAACCCCTAAAGCTCTGTGGAAAGGTGAGAAAAATCTACAGGGCACCCAGGAACGGGAGTCGTGAAACTAGGAGGATATCCTAGATGTAGGTAAAAGGTAGATGGATTGGGAATCTGTTTCAAGCAGAACAAGGGTGTCCCGGAGTAATCCTGCCTGGAGAAGAGGGGGCCTGGATGGAGGGTCAGCCTGGTGAAGGAAGAGGGCCGGAACTTGGTGTTCTTTAGAAGGGGCGCTGGGAAGAAATGAGGGGATCCAGACACTGATAGGATGGAGAGCTCCAGATTGAGAATGTAGAGCTTCTTTAGCAGAACAGAGAGAGAGAGAGAAAGAGAGAGAGAGAGAGAGAGAGAGAGAGCTGAGAGAGACAGAGAGAGACAGAGAGAGAGGAGACAGAGGCATTGAGAGGGATCAAATCCAGGTCAGACACTTGAGAGATAGATAGATAGATAGATAGATAGATAGATAGATAGATAGATAGATAGATAGATAGATAGATAGATAGATAGATAGATAGATAGATAGATAGATAGATAGATAGATAGATAGATAGATAGATAGATAGATAGATAGATAGATAGATAGATAGATAGATAGATAGATAGATAGATAGATAGATAGAGAGAGAGAGAGAGAGAGAGAGAGAGAGAGAAGCATTGAGAAGGATCCAACCCAGACCAGACACTTGCCAGGCCAGCACCCTACCTGCTGTGCTATCACTCCAGCCAGTCTGTTGGTGTTTTTGTTTTTTAATATTAGGCAGACGTTTGAGAGAGTCACATCATGACCCCCCACAGAGTGGGTAACATTCTCGTCTCTCCCGCAGGAACGAGGGAAGTCTCCCTGCTCCTTCTGCTGTTACCCGGCTTCCTCCTCACGCAGGTCCTCCCTGTGGAGCTGTGATTTTTCTGTTGGCTCTGGTGAGCTCAGAAGAGGCTGGCAGAGGGGCTGGGAACGGGCCAGCCAGTGTCAGGAAGAATTTGGGTGACCTGTGTTGGTGCTCATGATCCCAGGCCCTCCAGAAAGCTACTGACAGAGGTGTGAGAAGTATATGGACTGTCTCCAACTTTACTCCATGAAATCGGTCTCCTCTTTCACTCTGCTATGATTAAAAAATCATTTTTCATACACCATCTGCATTCACAATCTTAAAAATGAAATTTAATTGTGATGGATGTTCTAATCTAAAGAAATACAGGATTATAATAGCACCTTGATTGCTTTTCTACCACCAGATAGTTCTATAGTTTACATTATATACTCTAGAAAGTCCCCCAAGGCTTTCAATTTGATGTTGGCATTTTTCATAATTGAGAAACATCCAGGCTTAGAGATCTCACTGATAATTCTTGCAGCTCTTGGTTGAGTAAGCCAGGGCTGTCGTGGATGAATCACTCCCCTTTCACTAGCCCATCAGAAATTTTAGCAATAATCAAGCCCCTACAACTCACTTTAATAATAGTTCCCAGTTCAGAGAGATGGTACAAGACTCATGGCACTTGCTATGCACGTTACGGACCCCAATTCTAAATGCCAGCACCCCACATGTCGCCTCCAGCACTGCCAAGGTCACTTCTGAGCACAGGGGATAGACCCTAAGTGCCACTGAGTGTGGTTCCCCAAACAAAATGATAATGATAATGATGATGTTGATGATAATAATGATAATAATAATAATAATCAGTAAATGCAAAAACTGAGAGTGCCTGCATGGCATAGCCTGGCAAGCTACCTGTGTCGTATTAGATATGCCAAAAACATTAACAATAATAGACCTCATTCCCATGACTTGAACAAATGGTTTGAGGCTCTTCATGTTCCTGGAGCGAGCAGAGGCCTTGGGCTATAATAGCACGCAACAGGGATGAATGGAGATGTTACTGGAGCCCGCCCGAGCAAATCTATGAACAACAGGAAGACAAGTGATACAAGTGAAGTGAAGAATAATCACTTGATCACTTGACATCCCATTATTCGTCGATTTGCTCGAGTGGGTGCCAGTAACGTGTCCATTTGACCCTATCATGTGCCAGTGTAGCCCAATGGCATCTGCTTGCTCCAGGAATATGAAGAGCCTCAAACCGTTCGTTCAGGATATTGATGAAGAAGTCTGACCATCTTGTAGGTGGGCAGCCACGTGGTCTTTCTTTTGACGTTCCGTGGGATCCAGTCGGTAATGTCTCTAGTTCAGCGGTCTTCTCCAAATTGCATTACAGAGCCAGAGAGACAGCACAACAGGGAGGGCATTTGCCTTGCACACAGTCGACCCAGGTTTGAACCCCAGCATCCCATGTGGTCCCCCAAGCACCCCCAGGAGTAATTCCTAAGTTTGGAGCCAGGAGCAACCTCTGAGCACTTCCAGGTGTGGCCCACACACTGCTCCCCTGCCCCCAGAAATATATTAATAGGAATCAGATCGCCAGAGAGTAGATCAAGTGGGAGCATGCAAACACAGGCACTCTGCTCTGCCCTGGGTGTCCTTACAGGTCAGTGAGGGGAAGGATGACTTGGGGCAGCCAGCTTTCTTTTGGGGGCAAGTGGGGAGATGAATTGATTTATCACACGGAGTAAAGTGATACCGAAGTAGCTGAAGACCCAAACGTAAGACGGAGCACAGAGGTTCCCGAGCGTGCCTGGTCTTCCCCTTTGCACCCAAGACTCCCACTCCCATAACAGTTGTTGCAGTATCTCCAGGGGGCTCTATTAGTCACGTTCAGGGAAATAGTGACCTAAAGTATAACTTCCCACGAGTATTTCATGATCATGCCACATTCAGCCACCTGGGGGCGCTGCTCATGATCACTCCCAAGAGCCTGTGGGATCCTGAGCTCACAGGATCCTCCAGCCACAACACGCTTCCCACATCACCCAAGCAGAAAGAGGGATTTTGGTGGAAGACGGCCTCATCTCTAGAACTTATCATCTCTACTGGTATTTCCTTCATCAAAAGAAGCCTCATGGTTCCACCTTATTCCAAAAGACCAACAAAGTGCCTGAGAAAGCAAGAAAATGATTGAGTATCTATTGGGAACAAATTTCTCCAGTAAGTCATAAAGCACAAGCTGTAAAGAAAGGCAGTAAGTTTGATGTAGGTGGCCCTCGTGGGTGGCTTATGTGAGGCCGGAAGGGGAGAGAGATGGTTGCTTTCTCCCCAGCCTCCTCTGCCACCAGGGAGCCGCTGGGCCGGCTAAGGACTGATAGTCTGTGATGAGCCTCTGCACGGCGTGGGCCTGAGCCCCACCAGCCCCACGAGGTGGCCGTCAAACCTCACCTGAAGCCCGCTTATTCTCCCAGCATGGGAGTTGATCCCCACCACTCGAGATTTTTTGGGGGAGCCACAGACTCAGGCTGGAGCGAGGAATTGCTCCTTGCAGGAAAGGAAAGTCAGTCCTAGGCCTTATCCAGGATTTTGATACAGGTGAGGCAGAAGCAGCTGCGGCAGGTCTCTGTTCGATCGCTATTCCAGGTTCTTCAATATTTTCAAGAGTGAATATATTGAATAATAAAGATGCTCAGACTCAGAATTAGAAAGTAGAAAAGTTTACTGGGAAGTAGAGGAGAGAGGAAAGGAACTCCCCTTGCGGGGAGGAACTTAGTATAGGACTAAGTTAAAGGAGTCCTTTAAAGGCCTCCTGCATTGTTATCAACCAAGTATTACAGAGAATGCCAGAAATCTTCAGGGTGATCTGGCTGGTTTGGGTCTTTCTGGCTATCTGCCTCAGGTATTGTTTGTTATCTTAGTCTTGTGACTCCTGGTTCCAAAGAGAATTGTATGATCCTGGGGAAACCAGGAATGCTAAAGATAGGGCCTTAGCTGGAACTCGGCTCGTGCCGAGCCCAGCTGACGATGGGATCCCGAGGAGGGCAGATGGGTTTTGGGTGTTGGCCCATCGCCTCTGGGGGTCCTGGAAACAGCCGGATGAAACTCGCCCATCACACTAGCCACCATTTTCGCTGTCCGGACGCTGGGAAACTGCCTCACGACCAGATTAACAGAGCAAAACCAGTTCGAGCCCAGGTAGGCAGCTCCCAGAAGCGAGAATCACTGGGAATTCGTCAGATGGACTCGGGGTCGCCCTTTCCCCCCCTCCATTTTGTCGAGCCTGGTGGCCCGCCCAGGAGCTGCCCAGGGGCCAGCATGCAGAGCTTCACAAACGGCTGGGGAGGCTGGAACTGGGCTCGCGCTGAGCCCAGCTGACGATGGGATCCCGAGGAGGGCAGATGGGTTTTGGGTGTTGGCCCATCGCCTCTGGGGGTCCCGGAAGCAGCCGGATGAAACTTCGCTCATCACAATAGCCACCGTTTTCGCTGTCCGGACGCTGGAAACTGCCTCACGACCAGATTAACAGAGCAAAACCAGTTCGAGCCCAGGTTGCTCAGCCGCATAGCGGCCGCACGGTCCACTAAAATAGTGAAACAGCAATATCTTTTAATGCACTGCATTCCACAAAGAGCAGGAAAGTTTGGTGGGAAGGAGATATAAAAGAGGAGAGAAATGACATACAGAACCCGCCAAGTAGTTGAGGTGTGGGAGGGGGAGGGAGGTGGGGACATTGGTGATGGGAGATGGGTTTGGGTGGAGGGATGCGTGTTGGAAACACTGTAGAACCAAAACTCTACATGAGCATCTTTCAAGTGTATGTCTAAAATGGTATAATAATATTTGGGGGAATAATAAAATTAAATTAAAAAAAAAAGATAGGGCCGTAGGATGAGGTGGGGTAGGTCAATGGGAGACCTGGAACTGCTGGCAAGGAGAAACTGTGGGCTTCTCTCAGGTTTAAAGGGGAGACTGAGGCTTCCTCCTTCAGTTTTCTCAGGGTTCTTTTTTTTTTCTTTTTTGAGTCACACCCGGCAATGCTCAGGGGTTTCTCCTGGCTCTGCACTCAGGAATTACTCCTGGCGGTGCTCGGGGACCATATGGGATGCCGGGGATCGAACCCAGGCCAGCATGGGCCGGCTGCGTTCAAGGCAAACGCCCTACCCGCTGGGCTATCGGCTCCGGCCCTAGTCTCTTGTCTTCCTCGCAGATAAACAACTTTCAGGAGTAGTCGAGCAGCGAGTAAAACATTTTATTATGGAGGTTTTAAGACAGGGAAGGAGGAGGGAAGGTCAGAGTAAGGGGCTGAAGGGAGAAGGCTGCTCTAAAGTCCTGACTGGTTTCCAAAGGGGCTTTTATCTGCTTGGGCTGGAATGTCTGGCATCTCCTGCTGGGCCATCGAAGGTTGATGGGGGGGTTAAGGGCTGGGTTAAGTCCCAGCTTCCTCAGGGTCTGTTGTTGGTTAATGGGTCTCACAAGTCTTCATTCCTGGTTCCAAAGGTGACAGCCAATGGCAGCAGTTCACTGCCATGCAGGGCCTCCTCCTGTCTGCATCAGCTGACATTGTAAATGACTGAAATCAGTGTCACACTGTACCCCTCGTCATTCTAGGCATGTTGCACGTGTACTCATTAAAGCTAGATAATAACCCTATGTGGTGACTTACTAACTTTCAGTCAAGAAACTGAGAGTTTATGTTATTGACCTTGAATGGCTGGAGTTGAGGTAAGAACCGAGAGGAGGCCATGCTGCCATCCAGGAGATATGCTGGTTTTGATGCATGTGGACCCTCACGTGAGGCCGGAAGGGGAGCGAGATGGTCGCTTTCTCCCCAGCCACCTCTGCCCCCTGACCCGCTGGGCAGGCTAAGGACTGTGATGAGCCCTTGCACAACATGGACCTGAGCCCCACCAGCCCTGAAAGGTGGCCGTCAAGCCCACCTAATGTCCGCTTGATCTCTAGGCATGGGAGTTGATCCCCACCACCCGAGATTTCTTGGGGAGCCACGGACTCAAGCTGAAGCGAGGAATTGCTCTTTGCAGGAAAGGGAAGTCAGTCCTAGGCCTTACCCAGGGTTGTCTCAGGATTCTTGTCTTCCTTACAGATAAAGAATTTTCAGGAGTCAACGAGCAATTAAGTTAAACAGATTTTATTAAGGAGGTTTTAGGACTGGAAAGGAGTAGGGAAAGAGAGAGAGAGAGTACACATCTCAAGAGGGGAGATGCGGGCTGCTCCAGAGGCAGAGAGCGAGCGATCCCCGACTGGTTTCCAAAGGGGGGCTTTTATCCCTTTGCGTTGGAATGCTCTGGAATCTTCTGCTGGGCCATCAAAGGTTGGTGGGGGGCTAAGGGCTGTGCAGAAGGAGGTGGATCCAGCTTCCTCAGGGTCCATCATTGGTTAATGGGTCCTATCAAGTCTTCATTCCTGGTTCCAAACGGTGACAGCCTAGTATCGACAGTTCATTGCCATGCATGGCAACCCCTGCCTGCCTGCCTACAACAGTTTCATGGGTCAGGAGTCATGCTACGGGGGGGGTGCGCAGTGGCAATCACCCCCACAGAGAGACAGAGACCCCACGGGGACACACACATGGATGAGCGTGAATCCCATGTGTGAGGACAGTGCTCAGTTGGGGTCTGGAACACAGGAGTCATTGAAAGCTCATGATGCCATCCTGTGCACGAATGCGCCAAATTTGTCATGATCTCAAATACTCCTTTTGTCATATCCCTCACAAATGCCTCTGTGAGCCTGTTTTCTTTTTCATGCAACAAGTCAATGGCATGATACTCCAAGCTTCTGAATGGCAAAAGAAACCCCAAACTTTACCTGCAGCAGTTGACCGGATATGGATGTTTGCAAGATGTAGATAAGAGGTAAAGGTCATCTAAGGTTGGGCTGTGGAGAACTCAGAGGGCTGGAGCACACTCCGGTTATGCATCAGGCCCCAAGTGTATTCCCTAACATGGACTTATGGGTCAGGGGGAGCCCCAGCATTCCTCAGCACTGATGGGGGAAAAATAAGACAAGCAAACTAAAGAAAAATATATCTGCACATCAATGAGAAATGACGGGGTTCTGGAGCTATAGACCAGCAGGTAGGGTGTTTGCCTTGCACGTGACTGACCAGGGTTCGACCCCCGGCATCCCATATGGTCCCCAAGCACTTCCAGGAATAATTCCTGAGTGCAGAGCCAGCAGTAACCCCTGAGCATCGCCAGGTATAACGCAAAAATAAATAAATAAATAAATAAATAAATAAATAAATAAAAAGAAATGGCAAAAGGAAAATTGGGGACACGTGAGCAGTCCACTGACCACTAGTGTCCTGAATGCTCATTTTAATGGAATTTGAGATTGGAATGCAAACTGGCACAGCAAGATGTTATTTCACCTGGGACTGGCCACTGGACTATACTAAGCTGCTGCTCTTCAAACACTACCCATGCCAGTGGTGGATGTGAAACCCACTGGCAAAGGAACAAGGTTGCCTGGGTAACTTTTGTAACTTGTGTGTGGATGAAGGGGTAGCCTTGAGAAGGAAGCTAACACACCTCTCTCTACCTCAGTCACCCAGGGGAAAGCTAGCTCTGATCCTATGAAGAACAACTCCTCACTCAGCCAGCTTCTCAGGGAGACCACGGCTCCCTGGGAATTGAGGTCCAGGGTTCACTTCCCACGCCAGGCAGAACAAGGGGACATCCGTACGGCTTCACGCTTCCTCTCACCAGTGGGGCTCGTGAGATGTGAGGCTGGTCCCATTCAGGGGCTCATCACAGACTTTATCAGTCCTTCCCAGGCACTTCCCAGTGACCAAGGTGGGTGGAAAGGAAAGTGGTAGACATGAGACCTATCTTCTCCCCACTTCACATAAGACACAATAACACTGACACCAACAAAATAAAACATACAATGTGTGTACATATATGTATACAAATACTCTGACTGGAATTCGGTTAAATATATGTCTTTACTGGTTTTTAGCATATCAAATACAACACGGGTAGTTTGCCAGGCTCTGCTGTGTGGGTGGTATACTCTCAGTTCATGAATCTACTGATGAACTGAACAACAGAGAGAGATCAGCTTATCTCTTGGGTGGAGTTCTGATGAGTTGTGAAGTCTGATGTTGAAAATGGCCACCCTCATGGTATGGAGGTTTCTCTGGCTTCTTGCGAGGCTCTATTGGGATGGTGGGCCAAGGCTAGAACTCGCCTTCCCGCCTGGATGCCTCATGATCAGGTGAGCTCAGGGAGAGCCGGTAGCAACTCTGCCCTGTGTATCTGTGTCATATTTGATATTTGATATGCAAAAAACCAGTAACAATTATAGACCTCATTCCCATGACCTGAACAAATGGTTTCAGGCTCTTCATGTTCTTGAAGCGAGCAGATGCCCTTGGGCTACACTAGCATATGACAGGATGTATGGAGATGTTACTGGTGCCCCATCGAGCAAATCAATGAACAACAGGAAGACAAGTGATACAAGTTATACAAGTGATGTAAGTGATATGTCTTTATATCACATATCTTAAATATTATTGTATATAATCATCAGAAAATTTGCTTTACATTTCTGTTTACTTTAACTTTTTAGGAATTAAAAAGTGTCCAGGGGCCAGGAACGTTGGTAAGAGAGCACCTGTCTGCAATGCTGGAGTGTCGGGGCGCTCCGCCGGGGGTCCCAGACAGTGCCGGAAACGAAGTTCCCTTCTACCTCTGAAGCCGGCGAGAACGAATGAAAACTCAGGAATCCGATGCAGTTTTAAAAGGCTTTACTTATCACAGGTTCAGGCATACAAATCAGCTAAAGGAAAAGCCCGGTGCTTAGGATTCCAGGCTAGAACCCCAGCCACGTGTAGGCCAAGATGGCGGCCACCACGTGTAAAGGCTTTGTAAAAGGGGAAGAAGACAAGACTTCCAAGAAGGGTGAGTGAGAGCCCAAAAAGAAGCGCGAGAGACGAAACCAGCTAGTTTATACCCCTGTAACTCAGACCTTCCTCCCAATGTTATGGAAAGCAGGGAGGGTCAAATGCCCTTAGGTGATCCCTCCCTGCACCTCACCTAGGCCCCTTAGTATGCTAATGTTTTGAACCAAGACCTGCCTGGGAATGCCTTTATAGGGTAGAGAAGGGGGTTTCTGAGATGGCATGTCTCTGTACCAAAGACTAATACTAATGCCAGTTAAATATTTCTCCAAGCCTTCACAAGTCTCTTCTACTTCATTGTAGTTTTGTATTTTAGTTGCCTTTGAGTATATCAGGGAGCCATGCTTGTTTGCTTGGAAGCAAACAGCATTTCTCTCTGGTCTAATTACTTAGGTGTCCCACGTGGCCAGGCTAATATGCTGGTAAGATCTAGCTAGTCCCACGATGATTGTGGTAGCATGGGAGAATATTTATACCAGCTAGTACAGCATACATGGTCAGATAAACTGCCACATTTAGGGGTCAGAGCGATAGCCCAGTGGTAGGGCATTTGCCTTGCACGCGGCCGGCCTGTGCCGGCCCGGTTTGATCCCCGGCATCCCATATGGTCCCCCCGAGCACCGCCAGGAGGTAATTCCTGAGTGCAGAGCCAGGAGAAACCCCTGAGCATCGCCGGGTGTGACCCAAAAAAATAAAAAAAAAAAAAAAACTGCCACATTTAGACTACCCCCTTATCTACAAAGTGATTTGCAGGAGGCAATCCAGAGCAGATGCAGCGGCCCTTAGGAGTCCTGCAACACTGGAGCACCTGTCTGCAATGCTGGAGCACCTGTCTGCAATGCTGCAATGCTGAGCTCCATTCGGAAAACAGCACTGGCCCAGCACTGGACCTCACAAGCCTTGTCCAAGGACTGAACCTGGTCCCCAATTGGATATAATTCAAATAATTTCGGACTGGAGCAATAGCACAGAGGGGGGGGGGCGTTTGCCTTGCACACAGCCGACCCAGGTTTGATCCCTGGCTTCCCATATGGCCCCACAAAGAGTGATTTCTGAGTGTAGAGCAAGAAGTAACCCCGAGTATTGCTGGGAGTGACTCCCAAAAAAAAAACAATATGGCAAATAATTTCAGGGGCCGGAGTGATAGCACAGTGGGTAGGGCCTTTGCCTTGCACGCAGGTGACCCGGGTTCAATCCCGGCATCCCAGTATGGATTACTCCTGGGTAACAACACCAGGAGTAATTCCTGAGTGCAGAGCCAGGAGTAACCATGAGCATTGCTGGGTGTGACCCAAAAAAGAAAAAATAAATTCAAACCTTGCAGAACTTGAATGACCATATTGGCCTGAGCGGAATGTGGCATGTCAGGGAGAAGACCCATAGCCATATGGGTCTAGCATATGACAGGATGTATGGAGATGTTACTGGTGCCCCATCGAGCAAATCGATGAACAACAGGAAGACAAGTGATACAAGTAATACAAGTGATGCAAGTGATATGTTTTACATCTCATATCTCAAATATTGTTTTATGTAATCATCAGAATGATTACAGTTCAACGCCCAACGTATTGTGTTAGAGTATTGCAGCGATTGGGAATATTAAAGAAAACACTTCTCAAACATAAATTTCTTTCTCATTTTTTTCATTTGTCAGAAGAAAAGAGTAAAGAAAAAATAAGAAGAGAAAAGAACATACAAGGCAAAGAATGAACAGAAGCCAGAGAGATAATATATAAGTAAGGCCCTTGCCTCACCTGGCGGCCGATGTGGGTTCAATCCCCAGCACCCGTAGGATCCCCAGAGGCCACCTGCAGGATCCCTGAGTACAGAGCCAGGACTAAGCCCTAGGTGCCATCTGGTATGTCTAAAGAAACAAGAAAAACAAAGAATTCCAGAAACTGAAAAGAATTCTAGAAAATGTGCTTTAATAGCTGGAATATGTTCTTTTTCCTGGAAACATGACTTCTTGGGGTCCAAGCAGATGTCAGAATTCAGGGGAGTGTCCCATCAAACAAGGTCACTCTCAGCAAACTGTCCCCACAGGGGAAGGCTCCTGGACAGAACCAAGATGGTCACAGCACCAGGCACGAGGGTCCGTCTGCCCCCGGAAGGCACACACTCGCCCCTTTGTCACAGGGAGACTTGGCTTGTTAGAGTCCCTGCAAACTACTCGGCAAAAGCCAATTTCCTCTTAGAATTCAACAGGACTGATTTGTACCTGTCATTTCCTGAGAACGTGAGAAAAAATGAGAAACAGGAGCTAGACTGGCCTGTGTGTGAGCGTGTGTGTGTGTGCGAGTGTATGTGTGTTATGTGTATGTTGTATGTGTGTATGTGTGTATATGTGTATGTTGTATGTGTGTGTATGTATGGTGTATGTGTCCTTATATGTGTGTCTCAGGGAGAAGTAGAAGCATTCCCAGCCAGAAAGCAGACTTGTGCAGGGGTGGAAAATGCCGAGATGACCCCAGCTTTCCTTCAGACTTTTAGCTGCTTCTCCTGATACAGCAGCCACCCACTTTGCTCACTAGCAATTAAGAGACTCTCCCTATGGGCACAGTTCACCAGAGCTCACATTGCCACGTAACCACATGCCACAGCACGCGCTGCAAGGCCTTGGTGTTTCCAATGCCCTGAGACAACACCTTTCCAGGTGGACCTGATCTAGAAAGATCAGCTGATTTGTAAGACTGTGAAAATTAAATACATCAACCTGTTAGTGTGGTTGGAAGACTGTGAGAGTATGTGATTACAAAGGACAGGGCCTACAGCCTGCATCTTCATGAGGAGTGGACAAGGGCCTCACCTTTTGTATCACCTTGGGGGCCAGGAGATGCCTGGTACACACCCTAGCTGGGGTCCAGCACCCCGCGCCCACCACATGGGCTCCCGAGCAGCTCTGGGGTAGCTGCAGAGAACCCTGGATGTCAGTGGTTGTGGCTCTGGCCTGGACAGTGCATCGTCCAGGTTGGCTGAGAAGCCCCAGGAACCCTGAGACTGCTTAGGATCCCAGCCCCAAACAAGATGTGCCATTTTGAGACGGGCATCAGGCTCAGTGCGGGGCATGTGCCTCCCTGGTGGACTCTGGGTTAGTGGTGAATGAGGAGCCTGGCAGCTTTGACAGACTGCAGCAGTTTCCTGCTGACCTACATCAGTCCCCCACAGAAAGAGGGGGGTGCAGGAGAGCCCCCAAAGAGTTGTTACTAGGGTCTCCAAAGCCCCCACAACACAGCCAAAAAGTTGCACGTGAGAACCACTTTGTCACTGGAGGAGTTTCCTGGGTGGCTCATGCGGAGTTGGGTGTAGGGTCCCACCTTCTCTTTACTCATCTGTTACCCCTGCAAGTGGCTGGAGAAATGAGTAGATTACAACCCGACAGGGCACAGACCTCATGCCCCGCCAGGCCCACGGGCCACAGCAGTGCCTGGCGTCCTTGTTCTGCTCTGACTGGGAGTGGATCCCCTCTGCCCGATTTCTCAGGGAGCTGTAAACTTAGGCTGGGGTGAGGAACCGCTCTTTGGAGGACAGGAAGGTCAGTCCTAGGCCTTACTCAGGCTTTTCGATTCTGTGGCCTTTCTCAGAAAAAAAATTTCAGGAGGATATAAACAGTGAAGTATAACAAGTTTATAGGGAAATAAGAGGCACAAATGCTGGCTGACTTCAACCGAGAATGTGGAAAGATAGGTCTCCAGCTGAATCTCAACAAAACTATGTTCATAAAAAACGTTCATGTCCATTCACTCTCAATGGAACAAACATCTCTGAATGCAGCAGTTATGTGTACCTAGGTCAAGAAGTCAACATGATGAACGACCTAAAACCTGAGCTGTGCAGGAGGAAGAGAACAGCATGGAATGCCTTCAAAGGCATTGAAGAAATAGCTAAAAAAGACAAAGAACCTCTGGGCTCCGGGCACATCTCTTTGACTCCGCCGTTCTCCCTGCATTAACATACGCCTCAGAGACCTGGGCCCTATGAAAGCAGGATGAGAATGCTATTCAGGTCTCCCAGAGAGGAATTGAAATAGCTATGCTTGGAATATCATGCCTCACTCAAGTGAAAGAAGGAATCCAGAGTTCTGACCTTCATTGCTGTTCCAGAGTCAGGGACGCTGTCTCGTTTGCCAAGGCATCAAAAAATCAGATGGGCTGGACATGTAATGTGATTTGGAGACAACCGCTGGACTAGAGCCAGTTACCGACTGGATCCCACGGGATGTCAAAAGATCATGTGGCCTCCCACCTACAAGATGGTCAGACTTCTTCGTCAAGATCCTGAGCGAACAGTTTGAGGCTCTTCGTATTCCTGAAGCAACCAGATGCCATTGGGCTACACTGGCACGTGATAGGGTCAAATGGAAATGTTCCTGGCACCCGCTCAAGGAAATCGATGAATAACGGGATTCAAGTGATCAAGTGAAGAGGAAAGATAAGGGAAGACACTTGCACAGAAGAGAATGCAGCAGCTCCACAGGCAGGGACAGCCAAAGTCCTCACCTTGCAAAGGAGATGAGGGCACACGGCATGGGGGTACATGTGACCTTGGGGGGTCCTCTGTTCCAAGTTGGCTTTCATGGGTTTTCTCCAAGTTCCCCTACCTAGGTAAAAGCCCCTTGCTAGATGGTTGCCTAGGGGAAGAATGGGGATTGGTTGATGGTCTCTTAGCCATTCTTGCCTTTGTTTCTGTTGGAGCTTCTCTTGAAAGGTGGGGGGCTCCAGCCTTCTCTGGGTTTGGGCTGGTGCCAGGTAAAGGACTTATCCTGTGGTCAAAGGTGGGATTTTAGCAGCCTTAGGACTAGTTGGTTTGATTCCTTCCAAAGAACTCATTGTCTTGGTGGGGACAGTATTGCTTTCAGGATCTGCCTACCTGCTTCAACTTGATCTGCACTGTGTGGGGCTCAATCCCCACCACCCAGGTTTTCTGGGGACCAAGGTCTCGGGCAGGAATGGGGGCTTGCTCTTTGCAAGGGAGGGAGTCAGAACCTGTCCGGATCCCACCTGGTCCCCAGGTTCACAGTCTGCCCTCACAGAAAAGACTAACAGACTTGCATGAGGAAAACACCAGTGATTTTTTTTTTCATTTAGGAAACATGGGAGGGAGGAAGAGAGAAAGAAGGACAGAGAGACAGAGAGACAGAGAGAGAGACAGATACACAGAGAGACAGGGAGGCAGAGACACAGAGACACAGAGACACAGAGAGACAGAGACAGAAAGACAGAAAGACACAGAGAGAGAGAGAGAGGGAGGAAGGGAGGGAGAGAGAGAGAACACAGGCTTCTCCAGGAGGGAAGAGAGCTCCGAACAGCCTTTGGGAGGGGCTCATACGTGGAAAGTTTCCATACTAGCTGGAGTTTTCAGAATACATAAAAGTAAATCAGGGTGTTTTGATAGAAGAAAAGCTTTGGATTTTGGGCGGTTCTCTTTGAAGTTCTTATCACAGCCTTTTTATTCCTGCTGAAATTTCTTCATTCCCAAGGGTCCTGCCTTCTCTGGCCTCGGTTTCTGCACTACAAAGGAACTCTGGCATCCACCCTTTGGGGTGCTTTTAGGGCTGGGGAGGCAGAAACGTCTTTGGATCTCAACGTGGTCATCTTGCCTTGGACATTTCAGAGAAATGCTGACTGCCGGGGGGTGGGGGAGGCCCATCTACGGGAGAGAGTGGGAGAGGGAGAAAGAGGTCTCAACGTGAGGAGACTAAAATCAAAATTTAAAAGCCATTTGATCCGGGATGGCTGGTTGGATGACAGCCCTAGCTAGCTTGGGAGCTTCGCTGTTTTATCCACTCACAGCTTAATCTGTTTACATGTTCTTAAGCCAGGGTTCATACTAAAGAGATCTCTCTTCTATGTAAACACTGATGGAGGGTGTGGCAGTTACAGAAATCATCTTGACTCTGAATGAGTAACTTCTGACTTTTTATACATCTACTAAGACTTCTATGTTTTCTAGATTGGGTACAGCTCCTCTTTTTTTTTTTTTGCTTTTTGGGTCACACCCGGCAATGCTCAGGGGTTAGTCCTGGCTCTGCACTCAGGAATTACTCCTGGCGGTGCTCGGGGGACCATATGGGATGCCGGAATTGAACCCGGCCGGCACAGGCCGGCCGTGCAAGGCAAACGCCCCTACCCGCTGGGCTATCGCTCCGGTCCCTACAGCTCCTCTTTATACCCACTGCACCCAGCGTGGGGCAGTTGGAATTTACCAGGAGACTACCACCCTGGCTACATTGAGACTAACGTTTAAGATTATAGGAAGGATCATGCTAGTTTGCCCTCTAGCAGGTGAGTGTGACTCTTTCAGTATACAGAGAACAAGATACTCAGAATTACCCTGGTACAGATAATAAGAAGAACCTTGTTGGTGCCATCTACATTACATGAAGTCCATGAAATTAAGATGTATTACTTTATACCAGCCCCTGTCTTTCTCCAGTGTTTTACATAAGAGATAATCTTGGAAGAAGGGATTAGTCCTTGGCTAATCCTTTGTTTAGAACTCTACCCGAGAAAAGCCGATTTCAAGCCCTGCTCATCAGAGTCCCACCCTATAGGAAGACTGCTCCAAGTCCAGGTATGTCTGATCCAGAGACTCAGATACATGGGGCAGAGCTGCTACCAGCTCTCCCTGTGCTCAGCTGAGGGAAAGTGGGTTCTAGCCCTGGCCCACCATCCCAACAGAGCCTTCCAAGAAACCAGAGGAACCCCCCACACCATGAGGGCAGTCATTTTCAACATCTGGGCTCCACAGCTTGACAGAGCTCCACCCAAGAGAAAAGCTGGTCTCTCCCTGTTGCGGTTCATCAGTAAATGCACGAGATGAGAGCCTACTCTTGAGAGTATACCACCCACACAGCAAAGCCTGGCAAGCTACCCGTGTTGTATTTGATATGCCAAAAAACAGTAACAATTATTGACCTTATTCCCATGACCTGAAGGAATGGTTTGAGGCTCTTTATGTTCCTGGAGTGAGCAGATGCCCTTGGGCTACACTAGCATGACAGGACTTGATCACTTGATCACTTGAATCCCATTATTCATCGATTTGCTCAAGCGGGAACCAGTAACATTTCCATTGGACCCTATCACGTGCCAATGTAGCCCAATGGCATCTGGTTGATTCAGGAATAATCATCCAGATGACATCCCTTAGATGTCCTCTGGTAGACAGGACTATGGAGATGTTACTGGTGCCGGCTCAAGCAAGTCAATGAACAATGGAAAGACAAGTGATACAGTGGAGACAAGGGTGTGGCATCACCCTTCTACACTCTTCTACTATCTAGAAGCTGTTTAGGGTTCTTTGTTGGCAAGACCCCCTCTGAAGTTAGGATTACTTTGGTGCATATAAGGAGACTGACTTGAGGTACTCGCCCCTTTTTGGTAGGGCTCTCTCCCGGGTGAGAGCCTCTCTTTGGTGGGACTCCTTTCTGGTAGGACCCTCTTTGGTAGGACTCTCTCTCTGATGGGATCCTCTTTGGTGGAAGACTTGAGCCCTTGTGTATGGTCTAAGTTCTAATCAGAGCTAAGGTCTTCCATTATATTGGATTGCAGTGGTAGAGCTTTTGTACTATTAAAAACCTTTTTGGAACTGTGCCGGACTCATGAGTTTTCATCCATTCCCGCGGCCTCAGAGGTAGAAGAGAACTTCTGTCCTGGTACTGTTGCAGATTCCAGTGGATCCCGACATCAGCTGAAAATGTGGAGAGTGAACAGTCCCCTTTCCTGTCCTGAAGAAGAAGAGGACAGAAACCTAATCAGAAATCTTTGGTTGAAGTGGCGTGGAGAGGTGTCAGGAGACCACCGGGAGATAATTGTTGCTCTTCCCAGACTGCTGTCTGCTAGCCTGTGACCCAGTGGCCCAACACTGCGCTTTCCTGTCCTCTGTACAAGATGTTTGTGCTGAGTCCACCAGCTTCCAACCCGCTGACTTGTTGTCAGTTAACTTCTGTCACCTGTCATCGTTGATTTGACACAGGAAAAGCGGTGGGAGCAGGTCACCCATCCTAACTCTGAGAAGGCCTGGAGTGTTCAGCCACAAAGACCCGCATACCTGAAGATTAGGGTCTCTGTGGAGCTCAGTTATGAGATGCAGAGGTTCAGCTAGAGGCATGGTGGCAGTTTTGGGGTGTGGGAATGGTGGCAGTGTTTGTTCCTGCCCATCTCCAACAGTGCCCCAGAGGTCTCAACTGGGAAAGGGTGTCTGAGAAATTTTTTCAGCTAGGTGATGTCCTTTGAGATTTACTTGAGTCTTTGGAACAAGGCCAGTAGATGAGCTTTCATGGTGGATATATCTGCTGGGGCTTCTGGAAGCAGAGAGGGTGGGGAGGTCACATATCCCAATTCTGTTGGGGCTGATTGAGGTTCCCAACAGATATTGGGGTCCCGCATCTTCCTTGGCTGCATTGGGGCTGACGACCAAATCCTCCTGACCTATGGACAAAGGAACAAGAGCACTATTGTTGGGTGACGCTCCACCCTTTAGCCCTGGATTTTTACTGTTGGGAATTCCTCTAGCTGTACAAGCCCGTTTGCATATCTTTAGGCCAGAGCTTTATGCCAAAGAGATCTACTTCTTGTGTAAACACTAAAGGAAGGTGTGGCAAATATAGGTGAGTCTGTTTGACTCTAAGGGCTCCTGATAATTTCTACTATAAATTCAGTACAATCTAGACGCCACTGGCCCTCTAAGAGGGACTGGACGGTACCAGGAAGAGCCACCCTGGCTTCGATATGGGACCACCTTAGGGAAATCAGCCCATCTCCTTGTCCCACCTCTGGCTCTGAAACGCCCTCCACTGTGATGGTGCAACGGGATGCTGCCCATCTCAAAACCAATTAATGAAGCCAGTTTTCATGTATGCAGCTGAAAGGATTTCTTTACAATATCAAAGATATTTTTCATTCACTCCGTTTCTTTTGTAGATTTATAGATAACACTTCCACAATGCTTCTCAGGCTCAGTGTATTTCCTGCTTGAATTGGTTTCAAGGGGCCGCTGAGTCTGCACCAATCTATGATGCAGCAATTCAGCCTCTCCTAGGAGGAAAAAAAAAGGAAGAAATCAAGCCACACCTCCCAGGCCTTCCACCACTAGTCCTTTACAAAAGCACTGGGGGGTGGGGGGGGGGAGAAACTGAGGAAAGCCTTCCAGGTCCCAACTCAGCACGTTTTACAAGGAAACTGGAAACTGGGGCTATAAATCACACTCTGTAATTTATGTTAATACATTTAAATAGATTAAAGAGATGAATCTTTTTAGCATTTGGTTTTCCTTAGGAGGAGGGAAAAAAAGCTTCTCAGGTGGGAGGGAGGGGGATGGAAACTACTCAATTAAGTATTTAAACCTTTACCTGAAAGACCCATTTTACCTTCTTATAAGCAAGCAATAAAATATGCATAAAACCGGAGGACAAACCTGCTGGTGACCACAGATGAAAACACAATTCCTGTTTTCAAACCCAAGTCTTCAAAATGCTTTTTGGAAAACCTAACTTTGCTTTAATGGCTGCTTCATGGTTCCTGCTGAGTTACAAAACAAGTATGCAGATGGGCCCAATGATATGCAAATCTGCACCGGGTGGGCTTCCTAGTGCTGAGACCTGCACTGAGGTTGGAGAATTCTGTTATTCTAAAATAAACATGTGGGAGCTCTCTCAGCTGCCTGGAGGATGTGCAGAGCCCCGCTGTGCAGCCTCCGGGGTCCTTTGCTGTATGTGAATCTTCACCCAACTAATTCTTTTTTGTTGTTGTTGCTTTTTGGGTCATATCCGGCAATGCTCAGGGATTACTCCTGGCTCTGCACTCAGAAATTACTCCTGGCGGAGTTCAAGGGACAATATGGGATGCCGGGATCGAACCCTGGTCAGCCGCATGCAAGGCAAACACCCTACCCGCTGTGCTGTCGCTCCGGCCCCTAATACTTGCTCAGATTCAGCATACTTTATTTTATTTTGTCTTATCTTAATTTTATTTATTTATTTATTTATCTTTTATTTATTTTGCTTTCTTGGGTTACACCCGGCAATGCTCAGGGGTTTCTCCTGGCTCTGCACTCAGGAATTACTCCTGGCGGTGCTCAGGGGACCATATGGGATGTCGGGGATTGAACCCGGGCGGCATGGGCCGCCACGTGCAAGGCAAACGCCCTACCCGCTGTGCTCTGGCCCCTAATTCTTGCTCAGATTCAGCATCCTTTTATTTTATTTTATTTTATTTTATTTTATTTTATTTTATTTTATTTTATTTTATTTTATTTTATTTTATTTTTATTTTATTTTATCTTGAGAGATTTTCACACAGGGCAGAGCTGCTACTTGCTCTCCCTGTGCCCAGCTGATCACGAGGTGCCCAGGAGGGATGGTGGGTTTTAGCCCTGGCCCGCCACCCCAGCAGGAGCCTCGCAAGAAGCCAGAGGAACCCCCACACCATGAGGGCCGCCATTTTCCACATCCAGAATCCCCTCTCCTCAGAGCTCCACCCAGAAGAAGAGCTGATCACAGCCGGTTCATCAATAAATGCTTGAGTTTTGCGTGACTACAAGAGAATCTCACCCACACAGTAGAGCCTGGCAAGCTACCTATGTCGTATTTGACATGCCAAATACCAGTAACAATTATGGACCTCATTCCCATTACTTGATGGAATGATTTGAGGCTCTTTATGTTCCTGGAGCGGGCAGATGCCCTTAGTCTATCTTGCATGTGACAGGACGTATTGAGATGTTATTGGTGCCTGCTCGAACAAATCAATGATCTATGGGAAGACAGTGATACAGTGATTTTCTCTTATTTTATTTATTTTATTTAATCTTATTTATTTAATCTTATTTATTTTATTTTATTTTATTTTATTTTTTGCTTTTTGGGTCACACCTGGCAAAGCTCAGGTGTTAGTCCTGGCTCTGCACTCAGGAATCATTCCTGGCAGTGTTCATGGGACCATATGGGATGCAGGGGATCTAACCTGGGTCACTCGTGTGCAAGGCAAAAGCCCTCCTCGCTGTACTATCGCTCCAGCCCCAACATTCAGTATCCTTTCTATCACTATCACTATCTTCCCGTTAATCATCTATTTGCTAGAGTGGGCACCAATAATATCTCCATATGTCCTGTCTCATGCTAGTAGAACCCAAAGGCATCTGCTTGCTCCAGGAACATAAAGAGCCTCAAACCATTATATTAGGTCATGGAAATGACCTAATATAAATGTTACTGGTATTTGGCATATCAAATGCGACACGAGCAACTTGCCAGGCTTGCCATGCGGGTGGCATACTGCTGTAGTCACCTCTAAATAAAGCAGTTATTGATGAACCGCACAGCTGCTAAGCGGCAGCCGAGATGTGATAGTCTGGTCTGCTGGGTGGAGTTGTGACGGAGAGGGAAGTCGGATGTGGAAAATGGCGGGCCCCATGGAGTAGGGGAGGGTGGTCTGGCTTGTTGTGAGGCTCTGCTGGGGTGGCAGGCCAGGGCTAAAACCCCGCCATGCCTCCCGGGCGCCTCATGAACAGCTGGGCACAGGGAGAGCAGTAGCAGCTCTGCCCCATGTCTGAGAGTCTCCTGTTCAGCATACCTGGGCCGGATTGAAAAAAAACTGCTGCAGGGTGGCTGTTGATAATCCGGGCGGATCTGACCGTGGCTGCT
>JAJIBD010012676.1:0-43758 GCA_021461705.1 Cryptotis parvus | reverse complement strand
CATCTTTAGCACAGTGAGCCGGGCTGTGATCCAGAGAGGTGGAGCCCCCAGCACTGCTCACCCTGCAAACACGGGGTTCTGGTCACCATCCCTGCCGGGCCCCTGTCCCTGGACACAGTGGTGGGGTCTATTCTCATGACCTCTCACCCATGCAGATCTTTTTGCAAAATGCTCCCACTTGTGTCCCCCTTCACTCCCCGAGTTCACATCATTTCGGAGTTCACCTGACTTCCACTTTGCAGGAAAGGAAATCGAGGCACAGAGAAACAAGCCCACTCTGGTACCAGAGGGCCTGAGCTGGTCTGGGGGCTGCCAGCACCCTGTGGCACTGGAGGAGCCCACATGCCTGAAGGGGAGGAGTCAGGGCTGGCCCGGCTGTCACGGAGCCTCTGGGGAAACGGGCAGCTGCAGCTTTGGTGCCCAGGAGCTGTTTGAAAGCAGCTCCCACATCTGAGCAGGGAGCAGCGTCCACAGTCTGTGCGGGCAGCACTGTCCAACCTTATCCACAGTCTGAGCGGGCAGCAATGTCCAGCCTTGTCCATAGTCTGAGCAGGGGTCAGTCAGTGTTCAGCCTTGCCCACAGTCTGAACGGGCAGCAGTGTCCAGCCTTGCCCACAGTCTGAACGGGCAGCAGTATCCAGTCTTGTCCATAGTCTGAGCGGGAGCAGTGTCCAGTCTTGTCCACATCTGAGCGGTCAGCAGTGTCCAGTCTTGTCCACAGTCTGAGCAGGGGTCAATGTCCAGCCTTGCCCACAGTCTGAGCAGGGGTCAGTGTCCAGCCTTGCCCACAGTCTGAGCGGGCAGCAGTGTCCAGTCTTGTCCATAGTCTGAGTGAGCAGCAGTTTCCAGTCTTGCCCATAGTCTTAGTGGGCAGCAGTGTCCAGCCTTGCCTACAATCTGAGCGGGGCAGTGGCCAGGCTTGTCCACAGAGTCTGAGCAGGGGCAATGTCCTGCCTCCCTCTCGGCCCACTTGGGCTCAGAGGTGCTGGTCCTAGGGCAGAGCAGCACATCATGGACCCAGCGAGGCGAGAGGGAGGGATGGGCACAGAATGAGGAGTCACTCCCTGCGCACTCATTGCCACGGGTGCCACAGAGCCATCAGGCTGGCAGAGGGGCCAGGGTGCTGGGCAGGGCCTGGCTAGTGTCTGGGGGAGGCAGCTGCAGGGCAGGAAGCGAGTATTGATCGGTGCCAAAATTTGTCTCACTCAAATGTCTCATGAACCCCAGGGACAGACTGTCACAGGCAGGAACCGAGAGAAAGGATGCGCCAAGGTCAGTTCCCTGTGGTTGTAAAGTCCACTGTCTTCCTGGTGGCACAAGGAGCCCACACGAGTGGGGTCACCTGATGTGGCTTCTACTTAGCTGGGCTGTCAGGGATGTGCAGAATAGAGACTGGCACGGCAGGGGGACTGAGGGTTCAGAGGGCATCTGTGGAAGGGCACAGCCAGGGATCAGAAGGGTCAGCACAGCGTGAGCACTGCGCACCCACCACACGCCTACCAGAGCCTCACTCACCCCCACCCCCCCCCGCCCCCTCCCACCCCCCCCCAGCCCCCTCACCCCCTTCCCCCCTCACCCCCCCTCTCCCCTCACCTCCCCCTCACCCACCCCCTCCCCCTCACCCTCCTCCCTTCACCCTCCCCCTTAACGACCTCCCCCCCTCCCCCCCTCCCCCCTCCCCTCCCCCTTCACCCACCTCCCCCCCCCCTCCCCCCTCCCCCCCTCCCCCCTCCCCCCCCCCCCCACTCCTCCCACCCACCCCCTCACCATCCCCACCGCCCCCTCACCCGCCCTCTCCAGGCCCACCTGCCACCCTTTAAACATCTTAAAGAGAGGAGCAAGCCGGATGCCTTAAAGGGCACAATCCCGTCTGAGCGGGGTCACATGGCCACTGCCAGAGCCAGGTCCCTCACTGCAGCTGGCCCCTGCTCTGGATGCAGGTTCACTCTTTGGACAGTTCTCTGAGGCTTTACGGGTCACACCAACCAGGCAATGCTTAGGGGTTACTTCTGGCTCTGCTCAGCAATTGCTCCTGGCGGGGCTGGTGGGGAGGGGGACCATATGGGATGTTGGGGATGGAACCCAGGTGGGCCGCATGCAAGGCAAACGCCTCTCTCCGCTGTGCTATCGCTCCGGACAGTTCTCTAGATTACAGCCCACGGTACCTTCCTCTGTAACGGGCGGCATTGCCCACCTCTCCCACTGACAGACTGCTGCCCCGTAAGAGGGCTTGAAGCTGCAGCCCCAGAACACAGTGCCGCAAAACACTGCAGAGGAGCTCTGGTAATGGCCATTCTCTTTGCTGGTTCCCTACAGGCAGCAGCCCTCGGCTTTGATGTCCACGCCCCCCACGGCCACGCGATCAGCATTTGTTCTTTGTTTTGTAGAAGGCAAATCCAGATGCAAAAGGCTGGGCTCCTTGCCTGCCCCCGTGGCCAACACAGGCCAGGCCAGTCAAGCTCCCCCTCCCCAGTCCCCCACCCACCCCCCCAGTCCCCCTTCTCCCCCTACCCCATACCCCCAGGCGCTTTCAACTCGGCCTGTGGCACCGTGGGTTCAAACTCACTGGCCTGGTGTCACTGCTCAGGGAAGTTGCCTCATTTTCTTCCAGGGCCAGCGCCCCCACTGGGCTCCCCCATCTCTGCCTGACCATAGCTGCCCAAGGGCTCTCGCTAAACCCCGGTCCTGATAACTCGTCCTCTGGAAACATTTGTGCATCCCTGCTTCGGGCACAGGGGAAACCACCTTCTCTGACCCTCGCGCCAGATGTGTCCACTTTGCTCTCCAGCCTCACAAGACAGCAGTCCCCGTTCTGTGCCGGACATCAGGGCAGCTCCCCGCTGGGCCTTCTGCCCCTCTGCCAGGCGGCCCCGCAGGACCTCTACTGGTTACAGAAGTTGGGCAAGTTAGATAACGCTTAGCTTCACTGGTGCCCTGGGTCCTGGGTTTCAGCTGCAGCCCACCCTTGGGTCCGGTGGGGACCCCAGGAACAAATCGGTGTCTTCAAAGTGGAAGGTTCCGTGCTCTGGAACAGCCCCACGCGGGTCTTGGGGGCGAGTAGATGGACTCTCTGGTCCATTGGCTCCAGGTCAAACCAACATTCCTTAGTCCCAGCCCCGCCCTCTCCTGCCCTTCCTCCCGGCTGCAGCCGAGTGCCGAGCGGGCCGGCTGAGCGGGTGGCGGCAGCTGGCCGGCCTGAGAGAGGGACCTCCAGCCTGAGCCTCCAGAAAGGAAACTTCTATTTTCAACCCCTCCTTGTCCCTGGAGAGGCCCCAGGCTCAATGCTTAGTCCCAAGGGGCCCAGCGGTCACTTCCCACCACTGGGCAGAAAGCGGAGGCCCGGGCACAGCAGACTGGGAAACTCTCTTCAAGAGACCCTCCAATGCGGACCCCCACACTGCGGAGGCCACAGAAGACAGAGGGTCCGGACTGAGGGAGCTGAGGGTGGGGGCCACAGGGCCAGCACCCCATCAAATTTTTTCTGGACTCTGGGGCCGGGCGATAGCCCAGCAGGTAGGGCGTTTGCCTTGCACGGCTGGCCCATGCCGGCCTGGTTCAATCCCCTGCACCCCATATGGTCCCCGAGCACCGCCAGGAGTAATTCCTGAGTGCAGAGCCAGGAGTAACCCCTGAGCATCGCCGGTGTGACCCAAAAAAGCAAAAAAAAAAATTTTTTTTCTGACTCCTGAAGCCGAGCTGACTGGTGGGGTCACTGACATGTTCCTGTTCTGTTTCTGGCTTTGCAGGCAGGGGCTGGATCCCCAGGCCATACACAGCCCCGCCCACTGACTTTTTTTAAAAATATATTTTATTATACCACAATGAGATAAACAATTACAAAATGTTCATATTTGGGTTTTGGTCAGTGTTCCAGCACCCATCTCTCCACCAGTGCCCATTTCCCACCACCACCTCCCCACTCCCCCCCCTCCCCAGCCTGCCTCTATGGTAGGTTCTTTATCTCTTTTCTCTCTTACTTTTCTTTTTTTTTTTGCTTTTTGGGTCACACCTGGCAGCGCTCAGGGGTTACTCCTGGCTCTGTACTCAGGAATTACTCCTGGCGGTGCTCGGGAGACCATATGGGATGCCGGGATCAAACCCAGGCCGGCACAGGCCGGCTGCATGCAAGGCAAACGCCCTACCCGCTGGGCTATCGCTCCGCCCTCTCTCTTACTCTTTAACCCACTGACTTTTTCAAGGGACTTTGGGTCCCTTGAAAGATAATCCTCAGTTTTCCCTTCTGTAGAGGAAGGCAGGACTTTCTCTGAAGGTTTTTTGGAAGATTCTCAGTGGGTCCACGGCATTTAATTTCAGAAGACAATCTGAAGTAGCCTTCAGGGCAGGAAGTGGGGGTGGGGGGGCACAGGGTGAGGGTCTGCCCACGGGCAGGAACAGGGAAGGGAGAGGAGACCAGGTGCTGTCTGTGCACTGGCTCTGGCCACACAGGGGCAGGAGAGCTAAAGAAAAATAAGCATTGAACAACAGTCACCCCGGTACCTGGCTCCAGGGCTGGGGTGCTCCAGCCGGAGGGGCTGCCCAGGGGCAGAGGCCAGGCCAGGAATGAAACGGGAAGCAACGCTTGGCCCCTGGCTCCTCAGTGGGAGAAAGATGTGGGCACCCAGGGAGGGAGCCCCGGGATTGGCAGCGGCGGTGGGCCGGACAGCAAGGACAGGGAGGAGTCAGCTGTCCATGTGAAAACTCGGCGGGGCGGGCTAGGCCTTCCTCCCTCCTCCTCTCCTCCTCCCCCCCTCCTCCCCCTCCTCCCTCTTCCCCTCCTCCCCTTCTCCTCCTCCAGCTCAGGTCGCAGCTTCTCTGGGAGCCGCTCACCTTTCCGCGGCGGGAGTAGGCCCCAGCCCTTCCCCAGGAACCCCGCGGGCGGCCGGGGGAGGTCGGGCCGGGCCGGCCGGAGCGGAGCAAAGGTAAGCGCGGCCTTAAAGGCGCAGTTCCTGCTTACGTCCGCCCGGGGCTGGGCTGGGGCTGGGGGCGCCGGGGCGCTGCGGGGAGCCGCCACCTCGCGGGCGGGTGTGCGGTGCAGGCAAGGTCCCCTACCAGGATCCAGGTGCTTCCGAAAGGCCCGTTTTGTCTTCCAGGGGCGCTCACCCCTGGGAAGTCCCTCGGGGCTCAGTGTGCACCGCCGGCAGCCAGCGAAGTTCTCTCCGCAGTCGCCTGGCGCCCCGGAGGCGCAGGGGTGGGCGCCCGGGAGCGGCAGAGCCCGAGTGAGGGCTACAGGGCTCCCAGGAAGGCTGGGGGGTGGGGGGTGAGGGGCGCGGGCGGGTCGGTGAACTTTCCAGAGCAGTCCTGGGCGAAGGTGGGATGAACCTGCAGGTCCCTGGGCCAGCTTCTGGGATCGCTCCTCTGAACCGCCTCCGGTCAGCGGGGATCGAGGTCCGTGCTTAGGGGTGCCTGGGTCAGGAGACAGCGGCTCATTTCTCTGGGGTAAGAGGGGTTCCCCTACCACTCCCCACACGGTGACCTGGGTCTAATGCTGACCCCTGACCCCCACCCTTAGGGCAGAAGGCAGCAAAGCGGCTGGGGTGCAGCTTCGCCCTGGGATGTCCCACGTCACCCCCTCCGCCAGCCCTCAGGTAGTTCTCCAGTGGCCTGGCCCCCGTGACTCATGGCCAACGTTTGTCCCTTCTTCCTCAGTGCCCCGTGACCCTTGGCATGTGTCAGTGGCCTTCCCCAGGCCTGGCTATCCCCACACACATTCCTGGCCATCAGTGTGGGGAGCAGAACCTGCCAGGACCCCTGGATTCTGCTGGGCAGCAGCCCCAATCTGGCCAGCTGCTCTGGTCCTGGCTGTGAGGCCCATCCTGATGGTGACCGGTGGCCCCTGGCCACCCCACATATCCTGTCTGCGGCTTCCTTGCATCAGGCCTACAGCACTGCCCGTGCATTCCAGACTGCCCACAGCCCACCGCAGAAGCCTTCATCTTCCATATGGGTTGGGGTTTCGGGAGCCGGCAGAGTGCAGGGAGTGCTTGGGGGGGCCCCCCCTCAGCATGTCACACAGCTGTAGCAAGTTGGCACGAGGGCCCCCATTTTACAGGGAGGAAAGTGGTTCCGGAGGAACTGACTCCCCCAAAGTTGCTCCGAGGCATTCCGCATTTTCCTCTGCCCCTGCTCCCAGCTTGGGCCTTTCCCTGGAGTTCTCTGGGCTGCCAGGGAGGGTCAGGTGGGCCGTGCCAGGCAGAGCCAGGCTGCTCCTTCGGCCAGAAGAGAGAGGTCCCCGGCTGGTTCCCGGCTGTGCGTCTTGGGAGCTGGCCGCTGGGAGACCCCACAGGTCTCAGGGGGCCAAGCTGAATTTCCTCTGCAGCCACCCACGGGTGCTGTGCCAATGTGCGCCTTCCTGCAGACAGGGCCGTGGAGGGCTGGGCCAGGCCGGACTCCTCCCAGCAGCCACTCTAACCATGCCTGTCCAGTCTGGGCTCACCTGCTCTGGACTCTCCAGCTGTCCTCTGACTCCTTCCTTCCTCCTCCACCTGATGGGCAGGTAGCTCGGCCTGGTTCGACGTCAGCCCTGGCCCACATTAGCTCTCGGAGTCTTGCTCCCTGGGGACCCCAGCCTCAGTCTCCTCACCTGAGAGTGGGGCCTAGAGAGGGCTGAGTGGAGGAGCCAGAGGGGGGCAGGCGCTGGTGCTAAGTGGCTGGCAGCTGGGCTGTGATCTCTCGGGAGCTGCTGTACAGCCGCCTGCTCTGTGGAGATCCTGGCTGGCTGCCGGACATGGTGAGCCGTCGTGTTCCTGTGCTCTGTGAGGGCAGGGATGGATCCACGTTGTGTGGTGTGCTTTGCTGTGCTAAATGTTGAGTTGTGCTATGTTGTGTCATGTATGTTTCACACTGTTTGTGCTGTGCTGTGTGCACTGTACTGTGTGTGCTGTGTGTTCTGCGTGTACTGTGCTATGTACTGTACTGTGTGCTATGTGTACTGTGTGTCTGTGCTTTCTGTGCCTTGTATTGTGTGTGCTATGTGTGCTGTGTGCTGTGTGTGCTGTGTGTGTGTGCTGTGTGCTGTGTGTGCTGTGTAATGTGTGTTGTGTGCTGTGTGTACTGTGTACTATGTGCTGTGTGTGCTGTGTGTACTGTGTGTTATGTGTGCTGTGTGTGCTGTGTGTGCTGTGTGTACTGAGTACTATGTACTGTGTGTACTGTGTGCTGTGTGTGCACTGTGTGTGCTGTGTGTGCACTGTGTGTGCTGTGTGTACCGTGTGTACTGTGTGCTTTGTGTACTGTGTGTTCTCTGTGTACTGTGTACTGTGTACTGTGTGTGCTTTTTGTACTGTGTGTGTGTGCTGTGTGTGCTGTGTAAGGCTGTGTGCTGTGTTGTGTGTGCTGTGTGTACTGTGTGTGTACTGTGTGTGCTGTGTGTACTGTGTGTACTGTGTGTGCTGTGTTGTGTGTGCTGTGTGTACTGTGTGTATACTGTGTGTGCTGTGTGTGTACTGTGTACTGTGTGTGCTACGTGTGTACTGTGTGTGCTGTGTGTGCTGGGTGTGCTGTGTGTGCTGTGTGCTGTGTGTGTTGTGTGTATATTGTGTACTATGTGCTGTGTGCTGTGTGTGTACTGTGTGCTGTATGTACTGTGTGCTGTGTGTGCTGTGTGCTGTGTGTGTGTGCTGTGTGTGCTGTGTGTACTGTGTGCTATGTGCTGTGTGTACTGTGTGTACTGTGTGCTGTGTGTATAAGTACTATGTGCTGTGTGTACTGTGTGCTGTGTGTACTGTGTGTACACTGTGTGTGCTGTGTACCGTGTGTACTGTGTGTGCTTTGTGTACTGTGTGTTCTCTGTACTGTGTACTGTGTGTGCTTTTGTACTGTGTGTGCTGTGTGTGCTGGTGTGCTGTGTGTACTATGTGCTGTGCGTGCTGTGTGTGTACTGTGTGCTGTATGTACTGTGTGCTGTGTGTGCTGTGTGCTGTGTGTGCTGTGTGTACTATGTGCTGTGTACTGTGTGTACTGTGTGCTGTGTGTGCTGTGTGTATAAGTACTATGTGCTGTGTGTACTGTGTGCTGTGTGTACTGTGTGTGCACTGTGTCTGTGTGTACCGTGTGTACTGTGTGTGCTTTGTGTACTGTGTGTTCTCTGTGTACTGTGTGTGCTTTTGTACTGTGTGTGCTGTGTGTGCTGTGTGTGCTGTGTGTACTGTGTGTGCTGTGTTGTGTGTGTGTGTACTGTGTGTACTGTGTGTATACTGTGTGTGCTGTGTGTGTACTGTGTACTGTGTGTGCTGTATGTACTGTGTGTGCTACGTGTGTACTGTGTATGCTGTGTGTGCTGTGTGTACTGTGTGTGCTGTGTTGTGTGTAATATGTGTGCTGTGTGTACTGTGTGTACTGTGTGTGCTGTGTGTGTACTGTGTACTGTGTGTTCTGTATGTACTGTGTGTGCTGTGTGTGTACTGTGTGTGCTGTGTGTGTACTGTGTGTGCTGTGTGTGTACTGTGTGTGTGCTGTGTGTGTACTGTGTGTGTGCTGTGTGTGCTGTGTGTGCTGTGTTGTGTGTGCTATGTGTGCTGTGTGTACTGTGTGTGCTGTGTGTGTACTGTGTGTGCTGTGTACTGTGTGTGCTGTATGTACTGTGTGTGCTATGTGTGTACTGTGTACAGTGTGTACTGTGTGTTGTGTGTACTGTGTGTGTATGTGTGTACTGTGTGTGCTGTGTGTACTGTTACTGTGTGTGCTGTGTATACTGTGTGTGGTATGTGTGTACTGTGTGTGCTGTGTGTATGTGTGTACTGTGTGTGCTGTGTGCTGTGTGTGCTGTGTGTGCTGTGTGCTGTGTGTGCTGTGTGTACTATGTGTGCTGTGTGTGTACTGTGTGCTGTGTGTGCTGTGTGTGCTGTGTGCTGTGTGTGCTGTGTGTACTATGTGTGCTGTGTGTGTACTGTGTGTGCTGTACTGCGCTGTGTGTGCTGTGTGCTGTGTGTGCTATGTGTGTGCTGTGTGTGTACTGTGTGTGCTGTACTGCGCTGTGTGTGCTGTGTGCGCTGTGCTGTGTGTACTATGTGTGTGCTGTGTGTGTACTGTGTGTGCTGTACTCGCTGTGTGTACTGTGTGCTGTGTGTACTATGTGTGTGCTGTGTGTGTACTGTGTGTGCTGTACTGCGCTGTGTGTACTATGTGTGTGCTGTGTGTGTACTGTGTGTGCTGTACTGCGCTGTGTGTACTGTGTGCTGTGTGTGCTGTGTGTACTATGTGTGTACTGTGTGCTGTCCTGTGCTGTGTGTACTATGTGTGTGCTGTGTGTGTACTGTGTGTGCTGTGTGTGCTGTGTGTGCTGTGTGTACTATGTGTATGCTGTGTGTGTACTGTGTGTGCTGTACTGCGCTGTGTGTACTGTGTGCTGTCCTGTGCTGTGTGGCACCGTGGCCTTGGCTGTGCACCTCCTCAGTCTCGGGTCAGGAAGACCCCCAGATGAATGATCTCTGCTTGCTCAGTGGAGGGAGCAGCCGACTGAGCCCGGCTCCCCGATGAGCTGCGCCCCTTGGGAACTGGTGACAGTCCTCTCCCAGCCCATGTCCCTCCCTAACCCTTCTCTCCCACCCTGGGCCTTTGCCGTCACCCTCCAGCATTAGCGGCTAAGTAGGCATCTTGCATGCGTGCGCAGAGCCCACTCTCAGTCGGGCAGAGGGATGGCCCATGGGGGAGCTGGTGGCTGTGTCCAGGGGTGCGGGCATGTGCTGCTCATCAGACCCGTCTGAGAAGGGCTGAGCTGTCCGCCCTGAACCTGTGCACCTCCCGGAGACAGGCAGGCGTGCCCAAGAGGTCATCCTGTGTGGCCAGGACCTAGGATGGCGCCACAGTGACCCCCTGAGCGCTAACGGTGCTGAATCCCACCCTAGTCCTCTGCTCAGGCGCACTTGGCACCGGATCCAGGCTCACGTTTGAAGTGGCAGAAGTGACGGTCCCTGCTGGCATGGCACGAGGACTGGGGGCTCAGGCTGGCACCGCCTTGCGTGCGGGAACCCTGGGGTCCGCACCAGCTTCGCCCGCAGCCCCGAGTGTCAGTGCGCCGTCGTAAGTGCCCAGTGAGGTCGTGTGGCCCCTGCCCAGGAGCTCTGGTCCCCCATGTGTGGCATCAGGTCTTGGGGATGCGGGGGCTGGCTGCTGGGTCACTGCAGTCCTGGAAGCTGAAACTTTCTGACATTCTTCCCTCCTCTGAGTGGCCATGTCCCACCATGTGACAACATGACAGATGTGTCCCACCGTGTGACAACAGACAGACGTGTCCCACAGTGTGACACCATGACAGGTCGTGACAAAGCTCCAGGCGTGTCCCACGTATGACACCATGACAGGTCATGACAAAGCTCCAGACGTGTCCCAGTATGACACCATGACAGGTCATGACAGAGCTCCAGGCGTGTCCCACAGTGTGACACCATGACAGGTCGTGACAGAGCTCCAGACGTGTCCCACAGTGTGACACCATGACAGGTCGTGACAGAGCTCCAGACGTGTCCCCACAGTGTGACACCATGACAGGTCATGACAGAGCTCCAGACGTGTCCCCATAGTGTGACACCATGACAGGTCGTGACAAAGCTCCAGACGTGTCCCCATGGTGTGACAACATGACAGGTCATGACAGAGCTCCAGACATGTCCCCACAGTGTGACACCATGACAGGTCATGACAAAGCTCCAGACGTGTCCCCATGGTGTGAAAACATGACAGGTCGTGACAGAGCTCCAGACGTGTCCCACAGTGTGACACCATGACAGGTCGTGACAGAGCTCCAGACGTGTCCCACAGTGTGACACCATGACAGGTCATGACAAAGCTCAGACGTGTCCCCACAGTGTGACACCATGACAGGTCATGACAAAGCTCCAGACGTGTCCCCATGGTGTGACAACATGACAGGTCGTGACAGAGCTCCAGCGTGTCCCCACAGTGTGACACCATGACAGGTCATGACAAAGCTCCAGACGTGTCCCACAGTGTGACACCATGACAGGTCGTGACAGAGCTCCAGATGTGTCCCCATGGTGTGACAACATGACAGGTCGTGACAGAGCTCCAGGCGTGTCCCACAGTATGACACCATGACAGGTCGTGACAGAGCTCCAGGCGTGTCCCCACAGTGTGACACCATGACAGGTATGACAGAGCTCAGACGTGTCTACAGTGTGACACCATGCAGGTCGTGACAGAGCTCCAGCGTGTCCCACAGTGTGACACCATGACAGGTCGTACAAAGCTCCAGACGTGTCCACAGTATGACACCATGACAGGTCGTGACAGAGCCAGACGTGTCCCCACAGTGTGACACCATGACAGGTCATGACAGAGCTCAGACGTGTCCCACAGTGTGACACCATGACAGGTCGTGACAAAGCTCCAGACGTGTCCACAGTATGACACCATGACAGGTCGTGACAGAGCTCCAGACGTGTCCCCACAGTGTGACACCATGACAGGTCATGACAGAGCTCCAGACGTGTCCCACAGTGTGACACCATGACAGGTCGTGACAGAGCTCCAGACGTGTTCCCATGGTGTGACAACATGACAGGTCGTGACAGAGCTCCAGACGTGTCCCACAGTGTGACACCATGACAGGTCGTGACAGAGCTCCAGACGTGTCCCACAGTGTGACACCATGACAGGTCGTGACAAAGCTCCAGACGTGTCCCCATGGTGTGAAAACATGACAAGTTGTGACAAAGAGCCAGCCTGACTCAGGAAATTCCCTTTTCTGCCTTGGGGATCTTCATGCTGTGTCTCTCCTCTGGCCTTAGTCCCCCAGCAGAGGAGCCCCCAGGGCCCTGCCCTTCCCATGGGGACGTGGGAGCAGGTGGGTGGAGGGGAGTCAGTCATGGCATGGGCACTGCAGAGGACACATTTGGGGCCAGGGGATACCCCCGAGGGCCGGAGCAGTGACCGGGCCAGGTGGCCTCACCACCTTGCTGCAGGTGAGGGGCTGTGACGGAAGGGTTCTGGGCCCAAGCCTGCTGGCAGCCGCCCTGCCAGGCCCGCTGCTTCATGTGGGCTGATGCCAGGCCTGCCTCCTGCCTTGCGCAAGACAGCCCCCTGGGGGGGCGGCCAACTTCCTGGACACCCCAAGGCATGTCCTAGCAGACCCTCCAACCCTGAGGGACCGAAGGGCTGGATGACCCCTGCTAAGCCTCGGGTAGGTCGGTCCCTTCCGTAGTCTTATTTTCTTTCCTGGAAAGGGAGGGGGCTGCAGGTGGCACCGAGGCTCAAGGGCCCTGAGTGCAGCTCGCACGCGGGCGCCCAAAGTTCAGCTGCTGTCACTGCGTGGTCCCCTGAGCACTGGGAACCAAGCACCGCCCTGTACCCTCCCTCACAGCCCCAAATAGGAAGGGGTGGAGCCTGCAAAAAGCCCTATCAATGACCGGTTTATGGTTCTAACACTGCTGGCCCCACTAGCCACTCTGAGCTGTCTGCCACCCCAGACCAGATTTCACCTTCTGTCCCCCATTCTGGGGCCTAACGGCTTCCCCAGCTGAGGTCTGGCCCTCAGTGGCAGGGGCACCTGGAAGGGATTGCCCTTGGGCAGCCAGGAGCAGAAAGCACAGACACCCCTCGCCCCCGCCCCCCACACACACAGGAGGGGGCACAGTCCGGGACCAGGGCCTTTGGCCAGACCAGCTGTTTCAGGCTGACCCATGAGCCAAGAAGCATTTTCCTAGTACTCTTGGTGGGAAAAATCAAAAGAAAAAGACTCATGTTTTGTGACTCTGAAAACAACAGGATTGAAATTGTGTGCCCTGAGGACAGGTGGCTGGAGCCTGCTGCCTCCTCACTCACCTCTCGTCAGGGGCCGTGTCGCCAGGCGGGGTGTGCACGCCGTGGGCATGTGCTCTCCCTGCCTGCTCTTTACAGAACATGTTTGCCGACCTCCGTTCAAGATAATTATAGTTCTCCCAAGACCCTGCACAAACGATTCTGGAATCTCAACCAAAAATACTTTATTTTCATTTAAAAACAAGTGTTACCTTTTTCCTTAACATAAGCAATGAATGTTCATTATGGAAATATTAGAAGGTACAGATAACAAACAGCGGCCATGCAGTTCATCAATAAATGCATGAGATGAGAGGTGACTACAAGAGTATCCCACCCACATGGCAGAGCCTGGCAAGCTACCCGTGTCGTATTTGATATGCCAAAACCCAGTAACAATTATAGACCTCATTCCCATGGCCTGAAGGAATGGTTTGAGGCTCTTTATGTTCCTGGAGAGAACAGATGCCCTTGGGCTACACTAGCATGTGTCAGGACGTATGGAGATGTTACTGGTGCCCGCTGGAGCAAATCAGCAACAGGAAGTCAAGTGACACAAGTGATACAGATAACAAAAAAGGAAGAATCTTAAATCACCACAATTCTGTTACCTAGAAATAACTATTATTAGCACTATAACTTATGTCTCCTAGATTTTATTCTGGACACCCACACCCACAGACACACACCCATCCTCCAACACTCCCACACAACACCCCCCCACCCCCCCACATCCACCCCCCCCCCACACACACACACAGTCAGAGTTGAGGAAATGATGTAGAGGGTGTGCTGTGTGCTTTGCGTGCCGGACTCCTATGTTTGATCCCTGGTGCCTCATGGTTCTGCCAGGGGTGACTTCTGTGCCCCAAGCACCACAAGATGTGGCCCCAAAACAAAGGAGAAAAAAGAACCCAGCCAGCAAACAAAACCGTCAAGCCGTTTTGCGGCCCCCTGGAGCGCCTTGGGTTCGTGGAGTTCTTCAGAGGGTCAGGGGCATTGAGAGTGGTCCCCCAGGCCGTGGGGTTTATGTGTGTGAGGTTTCATCAGCACGAGAGGAGCGGGAAGGCGGGAAGGCAGGGTGGGATGATGCTGCCAGCATAGAGGAGAGAAGGGGCAGGGTCAGTGTGTCGCCCCTGGGGCCCCGGGCCTGAGGTGAGGGGCTTAAACAGGGCAGCAAAGGGCCTCATTGCCCGGGAGGCGAGGGCGCCGGGCGACGGACAGATAGAGCTCTGGCCTGCTCTGCTTTTGCTTCAGCTCTGACCTGGTGCGTTTTGCCCAGCCAGGCCCAGGCTGACCCCGAGTTGCCTGTCCCATCTTATCACTAGGAAACCCAGGGCCTCCCCAGAACCTTCAGACCAGACTTAGCTGCGTTTCCAAAGATGGTCAAAAAGAAAATACCAGAAGATGATTATGTCTCCATTCCCAGGGTCTTGGGGAGGGCAGCCAAGGAAGGTCAGGAGGGACCGTGTGGGGCCAAGCTGAGGGGACAGAGGTGGGCAGCCAACACCCCTGTGGGCATGGCTGAGGGTGGAAGCAGGGTGGGCACTGCAGGGGCAAGGCCAGGCCTGCACTTGGGATGGCTCCAGAGGGTAGAGCCCTGCCCACGCCCCTGCTCACTGCCCACAGGTCCCAGCGGTAGAAGCTTCACCAGGACTGACCAGCCCCGGATATGGCCCAGCCCAGACCTCACATGGGACTCTGTCCTGCCTGGCGACGGGTCAGGCTGTGGGAAGGCTGGAGTCGAGTGGCCGCTGGCAGCTTCTGGCCTCCAGAACTCTCTGGGGTCGGAGCCCCAGTCAGTGGATGGTGCTTTGTGGGGTGGGAGGCTGTGACCACTCCCAGGGATGCTTTGCCCAGCCGGACCCAGGCTGACCCTGAGCTGCCTGTCCCGTCTTATCACTAGGAAACCCAAGGTCTCCCCAGAACCTGCAGACCAGCCTCAGCTGCGTCTCCAAAGATGGTCAAGCGAGGGCCAGGTGCTGAGGAGCAGATAGACCAAGAGGAGAGGTGGCCGCTCCAGCCTGGCCCCCCACCCACCCAGCCTTGCCACATCTCAGACCCACATGGGGGCCAGAAAAGGGACAGACCCCTCGTGCATTCACATGCCCTGGCAGGAGGAAAGGAGAAACGGGGTCCTGGTGCCTGGAGGTCCCCTAGGGGCAGTGACTAAAGGCCTTGCTGACAGGGGTCTAGGTGGGTCAGTCTGTAGCTCATCCCATTTGCTTGCTGGCCATGTTGGATGTCCGGGCGGGCTCAGGCTGGGGCGGCACTGTCTGCACCAGGGCAGCTCCCAGAGAGGGGAGCTCTTTCGCAGTTTTTTTTCTCTCTCTCTCTCTCTCTCTCTCTCTCTCTCTCTCTCTCTCTCTCTCTCTCTCTCTCTCTCTCGCTCTCGCTCTCTCGCTCTCGCTCTCTCGCTCTCCGCTCTCTCGCTCTCTCGCTTTTTTTTTTTCCTTTTTGGGTCACATCCAGCAACGCTCAGGGGTTACTCCTGGCTCTTCTCACTCAGGAATTACTCTTGGCCATTCTCAGGGGACCATATGGGATGCCGGGATCGAACCCGGTCAGCCGCATGCTAGGCAAACGCCCTACCCACTGTGCTATTGCTCCAGCCCCATGGTTTATTCTTTTAACGATGGCAGCGGGGCTTACTCCTGGCTCTTGCTTCGGGGTCCGTCCTGGAGGGGCTCGGGAACCCAGCAGAGCAGGACCAGCGCCTCACCCCTGTGCTCTCTCTGCAGCCAGCCCCAGAAGGGTCCTTTTCTTGGAGCATCACGGCACAAAGCCACAGGGAGCACCGAGACAAGACGGTGTCCCAGGGCACAGATGGGCAGCCTGATCAGAGCCAGTGCACCAATGTGCGGCTGAAATGGGATGCGGGAGAGGGCCGCCCTGGGGGGGCGGGCAGCAGGGCAGAGGGGGTGTGCCTGGGGGCGGAGCTTCTCCCTGATGAGGTGCAGAGGGCCTGGGGGCCGGCTTGAGCAGTGGGTGGCCTCTCTGGGTGCCTGTCGGCTGGCTGCTCTGGGCCAGGGCCGTGTTTGTCCACAAGGGCAGCAGCCTTGGACACTTGGCCTGCTGGCCTGCTGACCAGCTTCTTGCCCCGGAAGGCCTCCTGCTTCCTGCAATCTGGCAGCAGCTGTGGGAATTTTCTCGGAGCCATGTGGCCATGTCTCAGCATCTGTCGGCTGGCGGGGGCTGGGGGCCTCTCTGTCCCTCAGGCCACCCCAGTTCCCTCCGTGTCAGCCAGCTAGAGCTGGGCTGGGGCAGGGTCTGTAAGGGTCCAGGGGTCCTCCTGCACAACCAAGGCCGCAGCTCCCTGAGGGGAGGGTGGAGGGAGAGATGGGATCTGGAGCTCACCCAGAGGCCAGCCCTGAGGCCACACTCACTCAGCCAAGACCTGACCCTCTATCTGTGCATCTGGGATGGGGGTTCCACAGAGGAGACTCACCCACCGGGGCCTTAGCGCTCCTGGGGCCACTTGAACCACACCAGCAGTGTTGGGGCCCTGGGTGCTCGAGAGGGAAGCTGGGTGCTCACATGCTCAGCGGCCGCCAAACCCAGCCCTTCTCGTTCTTTCGAAACCTGCCCTAGGCCCCCAGAGGCAGTGCGGGGGACCCGGATGGTGGCTGTGGTGGGCAGTGGAGGATTTCATGAGGAGCCTGGCAGTGCGCCCCTTCAGGGCTTGGGCTCTCTGGGAAGATGGAAGAGGGACTTGGACCAGGCGTCTGGGCCTGGCACAGCAGGTGCCCATCATGTGCTTGTGAAACAAATGCGTCACTGGGTGTCGCTGCCTGGGGCCTGGCGACCCTCTGAGCTGCCGTAGGAGCTGCCGTAGGAGCTGCCGTAGGAGCTCGGCCAGGGAAGAGCCTGAGAGCCTGGTGCCAGGAGTGTGGCCAGAGGAAAGCAGGCCTGATCTGAGAGGAAGGCAGAGGCTACTTCAGGATTGGCTGAGAGGATCGAGGTGCTCCTGCCCCAGGCACCAGTTTGCACTGCAACTTGGTGAGGCAAAGCGGGGGCGGTGTGTGCGGCTGCAAGTCAGTCCGTGGTCCGTCTCCTGGCCAGCTGGAGGACATTCTCCAATTAGTCATGGGTCACTCTCCCGGTCAGTCACTGGTCAGTCATGGGCCAGTCTTCTAGTCGATCATTGGTCAGTCATGGGTCAGTCTCCCGGCCAGTCATTGGCCAGTCATGGGTCAGTCTCCTGCTTGTCATTGGCCAGTCATGACCAGCCAATCTCCTGGTCAGTCACAAGTCAGTCATGGATAAGTCTCCCGATTGGTCATAGGCCAGTCATGGATCTGTCTCCTGGTCGATCATTGGTCAGTCATGGGTCAATTTCCCTGTTATTAACTGGTCAGTCATGGGTCAATCTCTCTGTCAGTCATAGGTCAGTCTCCCTATCAGTCACTGGTCAGTCATGGGTCAGTATTCCTGTCGGTCATTAGTCAGTCATGGGTCAGTCTCTGCTAGTTGTTGGCCAGTCATGACTGGACAGTCTCCTGGCTGGTCATCAGACAGTCATGGGTCAGTCTTTCTGTCATTGGTCAGCTATGGGTTGGTCTCCTTGTCGGTCATTGGTCAGCCATGGATCAGTCTCCCTGTCGGTCACTGGTCAGCTGTTGGATGGCCTCTGGTCAGTCTGGGGCTCCAGTCCCAGGGCAAACACTAGCTTTGGGGCCTGGCAGAGGTTGTCCTAGGAATCAGGCTCTGAATTGTCCCTCTGAGGAGGGGACAGGCCAGGGGAGGTCCGTCTCCAACTGGTCTCCCAACCCGGGGCCTGGAAGTGGGGGTGCAGTGGACGGGCTCCGTGTCGCTGCTCTGTGGCACTTTTGCACGGGGCAGGAGCTCGCGTCTGGCAGCCCCGTGTCGGGCAGCCCCGTGCCGGGCAGCTCTCCACTGCCCCGCTGCTCCCGCACCCCTGAGCTTGCCACCTCCCTGCCCCGCTCCAGCATTCCTCAGTGGGGTCGGTAGACTCTGCACACACCCCACGGGCTCGCTGTGGCAAATCCCACTCTCCACCTTCAGCAGAGACCCGCACCCCAATGTGGCAGTGACCCCCACCCCTGCCCGTGCCACTCACGCTCATCTGCGCCACACCCGGAGTGTTCTGCAGCCCTTCTTCCGCCTCTGTTCCTGTGCCGTCTCTGAGCTCCACTTCCACAGGACCTTTGCACCTGCGGATCAGCTCCCCAGATCCCGCATGACTGTCCCCCACCTTGGTCTGCTGGGAAGCTTTCCTGGGCTGGCACCTCGGAGAGACTTTGCTCACCACCTGTTTGGCAGCAGACCCTCTGTCTCTGTCTCTGTCTCTGTCTCTGTCTCTGTCTCTGTCCTTTCCATCAGACTGAGCCCACCTTCACCACCTTCCGGGATAGGCATATTTTGCTTGTCTGTGCCATCAGTAACCCCCATTCGATTTTTTAAAAATTTTATTTTATTTTATACCACTGTGAGATATAGTTACAAAACTGTTCATGATGAGGCTTCAGTCATAGTGTTCCAGCAACCATCGCTTCACCAGTGTACATTTTTCACCACCAATGTCCCCAGATTCCCTCCCCTCTCCCCCAGCCCCTCTCTCTCTCTCTCTCTCACACACACACACACTCTCTCTCTCTCTCTCTCTCTCTCTCCCTTCTCCCTTTTCTTACACACACTTAGGGGTTATCATGTAGATCCCTTTGCCTACATTAAATGCTCAGTTCTAGTCTGCATTACCATTTACAACAATTATTAGCACATTGGTCCCTTCTCTGTCTTACCTAACCTCTGACACACAGTTGTGTAGATTCCAACCACTGGCAAGTCCTCCGGTCCATGTTTTGCCTGGCCTTGGATATTGGTATCATACTAATTTTTTTATATCCCACAAATGAATGCAGTCATTCTATATCTAACCTTTTCCCTCTGACTATTTTCATTCAGCTGATTCTCTCCAGGTCCATCCATTTATAGACAAATTTCAGAACTCCATTTTTCCTAACAGCTGCATAGTATTCCATTGTGTAGATGTACCACAGTTTCTTTATCCAGTCATCTGGATGGGCACTCTCGGGCACTCTGGTTGTTTCCATATTCTGGCTATTGTGAACAGTGCTGCTATGAACATAGAGCTGCAGATGGTGTTTTTGCTGTGTGTTTTTGGGTCCCCAGGGTATATTCCCAGGAGTGGTATTGCTGGGTCACATGGGGAGCCCAGTTTCTCATTTGCAGCAGAATGTCCAGCCCCCATTAGAATCCAGCTCCCAGGTGGCAAGGGTGATGCGGTTAGGACACACACCAGCTTCCCTTCCCAGCAGAGCCTGCATGTGACGTGAGCCCCTGGGTGTTGGCAAACGGCTGTCAGCAGGCGACGGTGACGCACAGCATTTGCACCTGAGTCTGAGTAGGAATTCTGACCGGGGTGCAGGGGAAGCCAGCCCCCCAGCGCCTAAGGTCCCCTTAGGGACCCCCTGAGGAGCCAGCAGCTCCCTAGTGCCCCCCACGTCTGTGTCTACACTCCATCCCTGTGAGCCCTCTCTGCAGACTGGGCAAGTGTCAGCTGATTCTCTGCTCCCAGCAGGAAGTTGTGGGCTGGTTGGTGGGTGCCCAGGAGGAAGTGAAGGGGGCAGGGAGAGGGTCAGGGCCCTCCCCTCCAGCACCAGTGGCTTGGGGACAGCCCCAGATGTCTCCCTGGCCCAGGACAAAGGCCGCACAGTGCCTGGGCTGGTCTCATGCCGGGTCACAGTGAGGCCTCTGTCCCCGGATGGGGAAGGACACGAATGACACCGAGGTGACTGGCCTTTCCCCCCGCCCCCAGTGCCCCCACATGGAGGAGCTGACCCCCCAGGGAAGAGCGACAGAGGCATCTTGTATCTGGGGCCAGGAACAGCTGACCATTCACTGCCCCGCCTGGGCACACACAAGCCCCGGGTTCAATGCCCTGATTGTGCCAGCAGAGATGTGGCCGCTTGTGGCTCTGCTCGCTGCCTCGTGGCCACCCGCCCCTGTACCGTCCCATCCCATCCCCACATCCATCCTGCCTCTGACCTTCGTCCCCTACTCTCTGACAGCCACTTCCTCCTTGCCCCTTCTGGGGGCCCTGAGAGCAGCTGGTCCCCGTCGCTCTGCATAGCTCAGCCCATGGTTCCGCTGGAGTCAGCTGGCCCAGGCCCCACCCTGTCTGTTCCCTGACCCGACTCCCACCCCTCTCCTCTGACTTCTGCCCCCTCCCTGCCCCAGCCCCCTCCCTTGGGCCCACACACACCCCCCCCCACCACCACCCAGGGTGGTTCCTTTCTCCCTCCCTGAACCCAGGTCACAGGGCAGGTTCAGTTCAGGTCTGGTTCTGCCTTTCAGAAATTGGGGCCCCCTTCTAGGAGGTGCGTAATGAGTTCCCTCCCTCCAGATGGAGGGATTTATGCCAACTACTATGGATTCTGGAGACAAAACCCAGGGGCTCCGGTGACTCTAATTGTGGGGGGGGGGGGGCTGTTTTTAGAAGAGGCCACGCTGGCCCTGTGATAGACCCCTGGGGCCCACCTCGTGGGCTTAGACATGGCTCCTCCTGGGGGGTCCTCGGCGCACCTTTTGCCCCAGCCCACAGTAGCACAGCGGCAACTGGCAGGGCCCGGAAGGGACTCGGGAAAGTGGGGGGTCACAGTGGGGCCTGCCCAGGGTGTCACCAGAACAGGAACTGTAGCCCCACATCACGGAGCCTCATGCAGGATGCAGAGCGGAGGCAGGGGCCTGCTCTTTGGGACCACCATACTCACGGAGGCAGGGCCACTGCATGCACCAGGACCGGGCAAGTGTCTGGCTTGTGTGTGGGAAGGCTGCCCGGCACACCTGGCCCTGTACTCAGGAGCACTGGCAGCCACACATGGTCAGGAGCCCCCTAGGTGTGGGGGAAGGACCCCCAGGCTGGTATGGATGTGATCATTTGCAAAGCAAACACGTTACTGACCCATAATCCCTTTAACCGAGAGCATTCAGGAGGGACCTGGTTGCCTTGGCAACTGGAGTCTGGCCAGGGACCAGGCTGCAAGCATCCTGCAGAAAGGATGTGCCCAGTGCGTGGGTACAAGCTGGGAGGGTGTGGGGCGCCCCATGGCTTCTCATGAAGCATCTGATCCAGCCCCGCCCCGCTGAGGGAGGTGTGGGCACAGCAGGATGAGGGGCGGCCAGACTGTGGCTTATGAAACCGTGCAGAGGAGGAGGGAGATGGGGGGTGCTTGGGGCACCTCAGGGATCTTGGGGAATTGGCTGGGGCGGGTGGGGGTTGGGGACGGAGCATCACCCTCCCCTGCTGTGTGCTGGTGCTCCGGGGACCCAGCCTCCCCAGGAGCCCTGAGTCTCAGCAAACTCTGAGTCTCTAAGTCCCTGACATCTGCCCCCCTTTGAGAAATGGGGGAGGGTCCCTTTGAAGTGCAAACCCCCCCCCCCACTTTCTCCTGACAGTGGGCCGGAGCAGGGCTTCTGCTGGGTGAAGCAGCCCAGCTCTCTGCCCCTGAGCCAGGTCTGCCCCCCTTCTGTGTGGCACTGGAGCCTGGAGCTCTGATACTGGGCAGGGGCGACTGACGGGTCCAGGGGCATGAAAGGGGGCCCGGGGCATCTGACGGTCCCGGGTATCTGACAGGTTCCTGGATGACTGATGGGTCCCAGGGTGACTGACATGTCCCAGGATGACAGATGGGTCAGGGTGACTGAGGGGGTCCCAGGACCACTGACGGGTCTGGGGTGTCTGAGGGGTCCCGGGGTATCTGATGAGCTCTGGAACGACTGGCGGGTCCCGGGCATCTGACAAGTTCTGGGGACTGATGTGTCCCTGGCGACTGACAGGTCATGGGGTGACTGGAAGGGTCCTAGGGCAACTGATGGGTCAAGGTCCTGGCATGTCTGATGGGTCCCTGGATCTCTGATGGGTGACTGGCGGGTTCTGGGGCGACAGACAGGTCCTGGGGCTACTGACAGTTCCTGGGGCATCTAACTGGTCCTAGGGGACAGATGTGTCAGAGTTACTGATGGGTACCAGGACAACTGATAGGTTCCAGCGAGACTGGTGTGTCCCGGAGCATCTGATGGGTCCCGGGGTGACTGATGGCTCCTGGGGTGACTGACAGGTTCCAGGATGACTGACGGGTCCCAGGGTGTTCCTGGGTGACTGACGTCTCCTGAGGTGACAGATGGACCGGGGTGACTGATGGGTCCCAGGGTAACTGACGGCTCTTGGGGTGAATGGCAGGCCCGGGATGACTGATAAGTCCCGGAGAGACTGACTGTCTTAAGGCAACTGACACGCACCAGGGTGACTGATGGATCGGGGCTACTGATGCGTTCTGGGGTCTCTGACGAGTCCCAGGGTATCTGACAGTCCCAGGGTAACTGATGGGTTCTGGGGCGACTGACTGGTCCCAAGTGACTGACGGGTCCTAGGTGACTGATCTATCCTGGGGTGACAGATGGGTTGGGGTGACTGATGGGTCCCAGGATGACTGATGGCTCGCAGGGCGACTGACAGTTCCCAGGGTGACAGACAGGTCCTGGGTGACTGATGGTTCCCGGGTCAACTGATGGGTTCTGGGGTGACTGATGGATCCCAGGGTGGCCGTCTGCAGGGCTCGGGGTCTCTGCGGAGGTTTGTAGGAGGGACAGGTGGTAGTTGTGGGGAAGCAGCCCAGTGCCTCCCGCAGGCCTCAGAGGCGAAGCTTAGGGCTCCCGTTTATCTGCCTCAGGCCCGGCACCACCTCGCAGACCATGAACAAGAAGATGAACATGATGCGCCGCTTCTCGCTGTCGGTGCCCCGCACGGAGACCATCGAGGAGTCCTTGGCGGAGTTCTCAGAGCAGTTCAACCAGCTGCACAGCCTGCGCCAGGGTGGTAAGGCCCGCCGCCGCCCAGCCCTGCCTCCCCACAGCCAGGGGGCAGGGAGGGGCTGAAAACTGTCCTTCTCAGACCTACAGCTTGGGCCTCTGGGCAGAGACCCACAGGCAGAGAGCAGTGCAGGGTCCCCGAAGACACAGATGCAGGCGGTGTGGAGATGCCCGGTCTGCAATACCGGCAGGGCCAGCGCCCGTTTCTCCATGGAGGTAAGGGAGCTGCAGGGGTCCCGGGTCAAACCTCGTCCGTGTTCGTGCTCAAGGCGCTGGGCACGTTGCTCGCTGGCACCAGGCTCCCTGATAGCCACTGTTGGCAGGAGGATTAAATGAGCTCGTGTGCTTTGTTAGTGCATCTGGTAAGGAGCTGGGGCCAGACTCTGGCTCTCCGGAAGTAAGTCTCATCCCAGGTCTACAGCAGTGCCCGCAGGGTCTCAGCGCCTACAGGAGTCTCCCCCTGGCCATCCTGAGCACAGGGAGGGAAGGGGTTCAACTCACACAGTACCCCAGGCCCTGCAGGGGTCACTCTCCGGTAGAGCCAGGCCCGGCATGAGGGGAGAGGGCCCAGTGGCCACAGCTTTCCTGGAGCAAACTCTGTGTCTTGTGGCCCGGCCCCGCAGGATGTCAGCAAAAGGCTCTCTTTGCCCATGGACATCCGCCTGCCCCAGGAGTTCCTGCAGAAGCTCCAACTGGAGAGCCCCGACCTGCCCAAACCACTCAGCCGCATGTCCCGCCGCGCCTCCTTGGTGAGCCCCCGAGGGTCAGAGGTGAACAGGTGCCCCCAGCCCCGCCTGCATTAGGGCATCAGATGGCCCTGCTTATCCCATCTGAGGCCTGGAGGGGCAGGTTCCTGGGCGTCTGGCGCCACCTGCTGGCCATGCTGATGGCTCTGATGGTCCACCAGGATCCTCTAGGAGGCAGTGCCCCCCAACCCCCGTCTACAGATGCAGAGTCCAGTGTCGGGTCAGGGGATTTTAATAACTGGGGTCCCCGTCCCAGACCTCCCTCTGTCACAGAATTCAGGATTTATGGCCACTGGCCTCCTTTTGCTGGACCCTCTCTCATGGGGTCCCACCCTCCAGCCTCCCTAGCTGGGGAGGGGTATAGTTCTTGGCCGCGAGGGCCCCCAGCTCAGGGCCTGTGTCTCTATGTCTCCCCAGTCAGACATCGGCTTTGGGAAACTGGAAACGTATGTGAAACTAGACAAGCTGGGGAGGTAAGAACGCCTCGGTGGCTGGGGGAGCCTGCCCCGCCTCTGCTGCCCTGCCCAGAGAGGGGAGCCCCGCCTTCTGAAGGAGCCCCGTCTTGGTTGAGGGTCTGGGGGAGCAGACGCTGTGACCCCTCTGAATCTGTTCTCCGGCTTCAGCAGGTGTTTCCTCCCGCTCATGGCCTGCCCCCTACAGCCTTGGTTTGTCCTGACGCATTGCCGGGTGCCCGTGCTGGACCCCTGGGGACTGGGTCTGGGCAGCACAGAACAGTCCTGGGTTTCTGTTTGGGGCCGCATGGGTGGCACCTGCGGGCTACTCAGGTGACCCTAGGGCTGGAGCCCAGTTCCTGTTGCAAAGATCAGCCCGTGGAGCACTGTGCTGGCTGGGGTCGGGGCTTCGGTTTCAGGCTTGTCTTTGAGAGGGGCTGGATGAAGGGCTACAGAGAGGAGCGAGCCTCCATGGAAACAGCCAACCTGAGAGTGCCAGGGTGGGAGTCACAGCTCAGAGCCCCCAGTTGGGTGTGACGGCCCTCGGGTCCCTGACCTGAGTCACAGAGATGTGATGGACGAGTTCGTAGACGCTTTACCTACAGCCGGGCATCTGGGCACAGTCGCCCTGAGAGGAGGCCTTAGGGGCAGCCCATCTCTCTCTGTATTCTCTGGAACATTGGCGACCGCCCACACTGTTTAAGGCCTACAAGGTGACACGATGAAGGGCCTGGGAGGTCAGGGGTGAGGGTCTGCAGGCGCTGACCCTGTCCTACCTGCTTCCCCTCTCTATAATGCTCAGCAGTAGGATGGGGTGCCAGGGCGCAGCCTGAGAGACGGGAGGCACCCCCATCCCAGCACACGGAGGGGAGTGAGGCCTGAGGGTTGGGCACCTGAGGGTGTCCTTGTTCCCAGGGGACCTATGCCACGGTCTTCAAGGGGCGCAGCAAACTGACTGAGAACCTCGTGGCCCTGAAGGAGATCCGGCTGGAACACGAGGGAGGGCGCCCCCTGCACTGCCATCCGAGAGGGTAGGGGCGCCCCCTGTACTGCCATCCGAGAGGGTAGGGAGACCCCTGCACTGCCATCCGAGAGGGTAGGGCGCCCCCTGTACTGCCATCCGAGAGGGTAGGGCGCCCCTGCACTGCCATCCGAGAGGGTAGGGCGCCCCTGTACTGCCATCTGAGAGGGTAGGGCGCCCCTGCACTGCCATCTGAGAGGGTAGGGCGCCCCCTGTACTGCCATCCGAGAGGGTAGGGAGACCCCTGCACTGCCATCCGAGAGGGTAGGGGAGACCCCTGCACTGCCATCCGAGAGGGTAGGGGAGACCCCTGCACTGCCATCCGAGAGGGTAGGGGAGACCCCCTGCACTGCCATCCGAGAGGGTAGGGGAGACCCCTGTACTGCCATCCGAGAGGGTAGGGGCGCCCCCTGTACTGCCATCCGAGAGGGTAGGGAGACCCCTGCACTGCCATCCGAGAGGGTAGGGCGCCCCTGCATGCCATCCGAGAGGGTAGGGTGCCCCCTGCACTGCCATCCGAGAGGGTAGGGCGCCCCCTGCACTGCCATCCGAGAGGGTAGGGAGACCCCTGTACTACCATCCGAGAGGGTAGGGGCCCTGCACTGCCACCTGAGAGCGTAGGGGCCCCTCTGCACTGCCATCCAGAGGGTAGGGGGTCAGCGGCCTTAGCTCCAGGGAGCTGTGGGAGGGGGCATCATTGCTGGAGCGGCGGGGACCCAGCACCTGTCCCCGCAGTGTCTCTGCTGAAGAAGCTGAAGCACGCCAACATCGTGACGCTGCACGACCTGGTGCACACGGAGCGCCCCTCACGCTGGTGTTCGAGTACCTGGTGCGTGCCGAATCCCCACTGCGGGCCCCGGCTGCGGGCTGGAGCGCGCCTCCCTACAGGACAGCTGTAGTGCGGGCCTGCGCCTCCCCACGGCGGTCTGTGGGCTGTAGGTCCGACCCGTGTCTCCCCGTAGCGGGCTGTGGGGCGCACCTGCGCTGGCCCACGGTGGCTGTGGGTTGCAGGGGCGGAGTAGCCTCCTGGCTCTGTCCGGAGGCCGCTGGCTGAGGCAGCTCCTTGCAGGACAGCGACCTGAAGCAGTACCTGGACCAATGCAGCAGCCTCATGAGCATGCACAACGTCAAGGTGAGCGCTAGCGGACAACCCGTCTCCCAGCATGCACGGTGTCAAGGTGAGAACTAGTGGGAGCCCGCTCTCCCAGCATGCACAGCGTCAAGGTGAGCGCTAGCGGGAGCCCGCTCCCAGCATGCACAGCGTCAAGGTGAGCGCTAGCGGGAGCCTCTCCCAGCATGCACAGCATCAAGGTGAGCGCTAGCGGGAGCCCCTCTCCCAGCATGCACAGCGACAAGGTGAGCGCTAGCGGGAGCCCTCTCCCAGCATGCACAGCGTCAAGGTGAGCGCTAGCGGGAGCCCGTCTCCCAGTAGACTCCTCAGGCCCAGAGCCCCCATTTTCCCACCTTCTGGCGTCCGGAGGAGGTTCCTGGGAAGGCTCAGGCGGCTCTTGTGGTGCTGGTTAAGGAGCACAGATCCCGCGGACTGAGATCCAGGCCCAGTATACCAGGCTTTGCCCTGCCCCTCAGGCCTCCTGTTGGGCGACAGGGCTAGGTGGCCGGAACCGCAGCATCATCCAGTCCGACCATACTCTCCCTCACCATCCCCCCTCCCAGATTTTCATGTTCCAGCTGCTTCGGGTCTCGCCTACTGCCACCGCCGCAAGATCCTGCACCGGGACCTGAAGCCCCAGAACCTCCTCATCAATGAACGCGGGAGCTGAAGCTGGCGGACTTCGGTGAGCATCAGCAGCCCTGGGGAGCAGGTGCCACGGCGGTGGGTGGGGAGAGGGCTCAGTGGCACATGTCTCCCCAGGCCTGGCCCGGGCCAAGTCAGTGCCCACAAAGACCTACTCCAACGAGGTGGTGACACTGTGGTACAGGCCCCCGATGTGCTGCTGGGCTCCACGGAGTACTCCACGCCCATTGACATGTGGTGAGTGGGTGCTGCGGCCCTGCTGCCCCGCACGTTGGTCAGGAAAGCCACCGGGACTGCAGGGGCTCTGGCTGTGGACATACCCTCCAGACGGTGCTCCTGCTACAGACAGGGGAAGGGACCCAGGCTGTTCTGTTGACCTGAGGGGGAGGCCACATGCTTATGTTACCCTAAACGTGCATAGAATCCTGCTGGGATTCAGAGCAGTCCGTATGTAAAGGGAAAGCGCTGTGTGTGGGGAGGGGCGGGGGAGGTGGGCTTGACAGGTGCGTCTCCCTTGCACACGCACCTATGCCCTTGGGGGCACACCTATGCCCTTGGGGGCACACTTGGCAGCCCCTGTAGAGGTCACTGCTGACAAAGTGAGGGGGAGGGCAAAGCTCCCTAGACCAGAGCCCCCACCTGCGCTGGAGCTGGACCTGGTAGAGTCGCAGCGTGGAGGCGGCGCCCCGAGCCCCCGCCTGACGCCGTGCTGCCCGTTGCAGGGGTGTGGGCTGCATCCACTACGAGATGGCCACGGGGAGGCCCATGTTCCCGGTTCCACGGTCAAGGAAGAGCTGCACCTTATCTTCCGGCTCCTGGGTCAGTCTCGCCGGCCCTCGCCGCCAGGGGGCGCCGGGAGAGCGCCGCCAGCAGCGAGCCCCCACCTGAGCCCAGCGGGGCTGCCTCCTCCACGCTGCCCTCACGGGTCTCCTCGCCCCCACCCGCCTCTCCTCGCCCTCACTCCGGATCCCCTCGCCCTCACCCGGCTCCCTCGCCCTCACCCGGCTCCCCCCTCCCCAGGGACCCCCACGGAGGAGACCTGGCCCGGAGTGACCGCGCTGGCCGAGTTCTGTGCCTACGGCTTTCCCCCGATACCTCCCGCAGCCGCTCCTGAGCCACGCTCCCAGGTAGCGCCGCCGCCCAGCCGGGGTCCCTGCCCGTGCAGGCCAGGCTGGTGCCCGTCTTCTCCCCCGCAGGTTGGACCCTGATGGCATCAACCTACTGACCAGCCTACTGCTGGTGAGTGGCTCCACCCACACCCCGCGGGCACCCACAGAGGGGTTGGGGCGTTACCCTGCAAGCAGTGCTCCGCGGGGTCGCCCCTCTGCCCTGCTCATTCGTTCCCGCTTCCTCGTGGTGCTGGGAGTCGGGGAGCCAGAGTCCCCAGGGGTGCAGGTGGGGTGCCCTGACCTAGGGTCCCCCTTACTCTGTCTCCTTCATCTCGTGGCCTGCCCTGTGCCGCCAGTACGAGTCCAAGAGGCGCATCTCAGCGGAGGCGGCCCTGAAACACCCCTACTTCCGGTCCCTGGGAGAGCGTGTGCACCAGCTGGAAGACAGTGAGTGCTCGGACTGGGCCACCCGGACAGGAAGCTGGCCCAGGGGCAGAGCTGGGTTCCCCTGGGCAGTCTGGAGCAAAGGGCTTCCGGGCTTGGCATCTCTGGACCCGGGTCACCCTGTGTGGCTCCCTCAGGGCAGAGAAACAGAAGGTTGGGGGCAGCTTTTGCTCAGGGGATCATCCCAGTTCTGCCCCCCCACTGAGCCCACAGGTGCTGTGCTAGGACAGGAGCCCCGATGCCCCAAATAATTGCGCCGGGCACACGGGGCAGGGGAGTCATCGCAGCTTGGGGAGCCCCGCCGGCTCTCCTTACAGCACCCCTCTCCTCTCTCCCAGCGGCATCGATCTTCTCCCTGAAGGAAATACAGCTCCAGAAGGACCCAGGCTACGGGGCTCGGCCTTTCAGCAGTCAGGTAGGGGCGCTGACCCCTTTCCCCGGCAAGAACGCGGTGCCCTGTGTCCTGGGGAGCAGGGACAGGCAGTCCGCTGGGCCTCCTTCCGGCGGGCCTGGGGAGTAGCGAGGCTATGCTATCTCCAGCCTGCAGAGCCCCGTCTAGCAGGGGCCCAGGAAGCCGCCAGGGCTCAGGATGGAGCCCCTGACTCTGAGCGCGACTGTTCCCACGTGATCGAGGTCCGTGGCAGAGAGAGGACTTCCCACTCTATGTAGAAGCTGGGACTGTCAGCGCTGTGGGAGGCAAAGCTACCCGGGAGGCTGACCCTGCCCAGGTTCTGGAGGGCCGGCTGGCCCCCCCACCCACACCCACCTCCTTCCTCTGTCTCTGCAGGACGAGGGAAGAACCGGCGACAGAGCATCTTCTGAGCCTGCCCCATCTCCCGCTGTCCCCAGACACCCCCGGGAGCGCCCGAGCACACTCTGAGGTCTCTTGCCGCCCAGCTGGCCATAACGCGTGCGCCCTCGTCCCCTGCCCTGGGGCTGACAGGGAGTGACTTCCCTGGGAGGAGTTGGGGGTCTCCGAGGACCCCTAGACCTTGGAGAGAGCAGGCACCTGCGTGGGACCCTCAGGAGGAGACTCTGGGGGCCTGCCTGAGGGGGCTCCTCTGGCCACGGGCACCCTGCCCGGGTCAGCCGCCTCCGAGCTACACTTCCTCACCTCCCCACATCAGGCACTTTGGGTGCAGAATGTGTGCCCACCCCCACCCAAGGGCCGGACTCTAGCAACGCCTCCGCCATCCCGCTGCCACCCGCATCCCATGCCCCATATGCTGTTGGACCCCAGCTGAGGCTGCGTGGTCACCCCAGTCTGAGTGGGACCAAAGTCCGCAGGTGGTCGCATGCCCACTCTGGGTAATGCCTGGAGCCCCTGCCTGCGCCCTTTCCTGGGGCAGCACCGGGTAGGCAGGGTCAGCCTGACGGCGGTGCTGGACAGCCTGGGTGTGGGTGTCAGTCGGAGGCAGAAAGTGGGCCCTGAAGGTGCCCTCACCATCTCATTTAGGGAATGTCTGTTCCCATGTTCCCTCTCCCTCCTGGCTGAAGGTTTCCAGCCCGCCCCACCTTGGCCACCCCGCCCCACCCCCACCGTGGCCACCCGGCCTTGCCTCCGCCTAGCCCCCGCCCAGCCCCGCCCTCTACCCTGGCCCCGCCCCCCACCCCTGGGCTCGGCCCCACCCACCGTACTGTGAACTCTGTGACTCAGCACAAAGATAATATATTTAATTCATGTCGTATGGAGCAGGCTGGTGAGGAGAGCTGACTTCAACAGCTGATGCCAAGGACGGAAGCCCCACCCTGCTGAGAGAGAGAGAGGAGAGAGAGAGAGGGAGAGAGAGAGAGAGAGAGAGAGAGAGAAGAGAGAGAGAAGAGAGAGAGAGAGGGGGAGGGAGAGAGAGAGAGAGAGAGAGAGAGAGAGAGAGAGAGAGAGAGAGAGAGAGAGAGAGAGAGAGAGAGAGAGAGAGAGAGGTGGGGCTCGCTGTGTGTTGTAAAGCCAATAGAATGGTATGTGTCTCTCTGACCCTCTTCCCCGGCTTGGGGGGCCTCAGCGCTGCACTGCCCCTCAGCCTCCAGCAGCCTGAGTTCTGGCTGGTCCTGGCGCCCCAACCAAGGCCTTCCTGGGGAGACCACGCTGCAGCTGGGGTGACCCGGTGGCCGCTCGTGCAGCCCTGGGCAGAATCCTGCAGCTTCCCAGTCAGTGCCTGGGGTCTCCGCTTCTCCCCAGCCCTCAGACACAGCCTGCGTCTGCCCAGGTCTTAGCCGTTGGGGCGTGTTGGGGGGAGGGGTTGGACTTGGTTTGGGGCCCAGCCCAATGCCCAGAGTTGACCCCCAGCTCTGTGTAACTGGCACCAAACTGGGCCTGGCTGCCGCCCAGCAGGAACCAGCGCCCTGGCCCTGGCTTTGGCCAGACGTTAGGCAGCCTTGCTGCCCACCCCACACAGCTTCTCTGCTCCCCTCTCACAGCGGGCGCCCAGTGTCTCTGGGGATTAAATGCCTGCACCCCAGTCCTAGGTCTTCTGTCTCTAGGAGCTGGGCTGGGGGCTGGGGGTGTACCCTGGTGGCCTTCCAGCACGGTAGGGGAAGCAAACCCCTGCAGAGGCCCGGAAGTGCAGGACAGGAGAGAACCTGCCCAAGGACCAGGACGAGGTCGAGGGCGGCGCCCCAGTCAGTCTCCACCTGTCACGGACCGCCCTTTCAGGAGCTGGGGACAGCTGTGTCACATGGAGGCTCACACCTCACTCTGCCTCCTCTGAGGGTGAGGCGCGGCCTCCCCCTGCTCCTGCTGGGCTGCTGGGGCCATTGCTGCTTACCACAGCCGTGCAGCTGCCCGACGTGTGTTTGTGTGTGTGTGCGTGTGTGTGTGTGTGTGTGTCCAGCTCCCACAGTGGCTCACACCCCATCAGCTCCCATCCAGCTGGCACTGAGACTAAGTCTCCTGCCACCTCTCTGGCCGTGATCACCCCACTCCCTGGCCGTGATCACCCCACTCTCCTGGCCGTGATCACCCCACTCCCCTGGCCGTGATCACCCGACTCTCTGGCCGTGATCACCCCACTCCCTGGCCGTGATCACCCCACTCTCTGGCCGTGATCACCCCACTCCCTGGCCGTGATCACCCCACTCCCTGGCCGTGATCACCCCACTCCCTGGCCGTGATCACCCCACTCCCTGGCCGTGATCACCCCACTCCCTGGCCGTGATCACCCCACTCTTTTTTTTGCTTTGGGTCACCCACCCTGGCGTGCTCACGGTTACTCCCTGGCCGTGATCACTCAGAATACTCCTGGCGGTGCTCGACCATCTGGGGCCGTGATCAACCCACCTGGCCGTGATCACCCCACTCCTGGCCGTGATCACCTATCCGCTGGGTCGCTCCTGGCCGTGATCACCCCACTCCCTGGCAGTGATCACCCCACTCCCTGGCCGTGATCACCCCACTCCCTGGCCGTGATCACCCCACTCCCTGGCAGTGATCACCCCACTCCTCTGGCAGTGATCACCCCACTCCCTGGCCGTGATCACCCCACTCTCTGGCCGTGATCACCCCACTCCCTGGCCGTGATCACCCCACTCCCTGGCCGTGATCACCCCACTCCTGGCAGTGATCACCCCACTCCCTGGCCGTGATCTCCCCACTCCCTGGCCGTGATCGCCCCACTCCCTGGCCGTGATCACCCCACTCCCTGGCAGTGATCACCCCACTCCCTGGCAGTGATCACCCCATTCTCTCTTGATGTACTGGATCCAGACCGCAAAATGGCAGCTATTATGGTGAGCGAGTCTCATCCAGCTGCTTTCGAGGCCCTACAGAAGTGATGGGCCCACTCCCAAAACCTATCTTGCCTCCTGGGTGCCTCATGGTCAGCTGAGCTAGGGGAGAGCCGGATGGCAGCTCTCCCCTGTGCGTCTGAGTCTCTGCATCATGGCGGAGAGCCCTGAGGAAGTTCATGGGCAGGGCCACCAGGCCTTTGGGATGGGTCAAAGAGAGGGGAACGGGACCCCAGCTCCATCTCCAGGAACACCCAGTGACTTCCATCTCCTAGAGTCGCCTACCTGGGCTCGAACTCGGCTGCTCTGAGCTGGTCTTGAGATTAGCGTCTCTCTTGCGTGGGTTCTGATGAGCTCACACTGAAGCTCTTGGTGCTGAGGGACACCCCAGTTTCCCAGGGAGGTGACAGGAGGCAGTCCGGGAGTTGTGTGGAACTGGGAGTGCAGGAGGCCCCTGCTGTTCCTCATCGCTGGGCTCCTGGTGGGCGCCACCCCCCCCCCCCCAGGCCCTTGGTGTCTGTCTCTGCTCATCCCCACCCAGCAGTGGTTTCTGACCTGGGCAGACTCGGCTTAGCTCTCACGCAGGTGAGGGCCTCCTGGAGGCCAGGATCTGGGCTTTGCTGCTGTTCCCGAGGTCCCATGATTCCCCTGGGACAAGGGGAATCATGTGTTCTTTGCTATTTATATTTATTTATTGGTGGTTTTTAAGTCCCACCTATTCTCTAGGCTTACTCCTGGCTCTGGACTTGGGAGACCCTATGTGATGCTGGGGATCAAACTTGGGTCAGCTGAATAGTCAGTAGGCAAGCACCCTACTCACTGCAATCTCTCTAGCCTTGGGGCCAGAGTGATAGTACAGCGGCTAGAGCATCTGCCTTGCATGCAGTCAACCGGGTTCAATCCTGGCATCCCATATGGTCCCCCAAGCACCGCCAGGAGAAATTCCTGAGTGCAGTCAGGAGTAACCCCTGAGCATCACCGGTATGACCCCAAAAGAAAACAAACAAACAAAAAAACCCCTCCAGCCTTAGTAACTTTAAACAAAATTACGTGGGGCCAGGGCATTGTGCAGTGGGCGGGAGGCTTGCCTTGCCTACGACCAGCCCAGGTGTTATCCCCAGCAACAGGGTTGCTGAGTATATCCCAAACACCTCCAGGATTCACACTGAGCACAGGACTAACTCCTGAGCACTGCCAAGTGTGGTCCCAAACAGCAAGGTACTAAGGTGGGTGTGAGTTTCTGCATTTCAGGCACACACACACACACACACACACACACACACACACACACAACTTTCGTTGCTGTGGAAGTGCAGGACACCGCGGGTCACACACCTGAGCTTTAGGTCATCAGTTTTATTTCTGCATTCAGCAGCCTTGGGCGGCCTGGGCTTCACACGAAGCATGTGCTATGCGTCTGAGCCCCATCTTGGCCCACAGCAGAGCTCCATGACTTACACTATCCAGTTTTGCCCAGATGAGCCAAGCTCTGGGTTCCAGGAAAGGATCTCACACATACAGAAACATGAGTCACAGGGGATAACCTGGGGATGGCGACTGCTTGAAAGCTGTGCTGCTTTCAACCTTATCCTTAGCCTCTCTGTGCTGAGTTTCCTTGTCTGAAAGCTGTGCTGCTCTTGACCTGGCCCTTAACCTCTCTGTGCTGAGTTTCTTTTTTTGTTTCTTTTTGGGCCACACCCGGCGATGCTCAGGGGTTACTCCTGGCTCTTCGCTCAGGAATTACTCCTGGCAGTGCTCAGGGGACCATATGGGATGCTGGGGATACGAACCCAGGTCGGCTGCATGCAAGGCAAACGCCCTACCTGCTGTGCTATCACTCCGACCTCTGTGCTGAGTTTCCTTGTCTGGAAGCTGTGCTGCTCTCGACCTGGCCCTTAACCTCTCTGTGCTGAGTTTTCTTATCTAGGACCTGGAGACATAAGGGTGCCATCTTCAGGGGCGGTGAGGGGTCAGCACAGATGCCAGAGGGTCCCCCTTCCCCACTACAGCTGTCCTAGCTCCCTTCCACCCCATGCTGGCACTCCTGTCCACTCACAGCTTTCCTTTCTTTCTGAAGCTTGATCTTAGTTACCATGATTTACAATACTGTTAATGATAAGGTTCCGTGCCTATAGCGTTCCAGCCCCATGGCCACCACGAGCATCTGTTTCCCCCCCCCGCTGTCCCAGGTGCCCAGAGCTGCCCCCCCCTGCTGCAGGAAGCCCAGCATAGGCCAGCTCTGGGGCCTGTGCCTTGGGCCCTTTGTGGTCCCGCACTGTTTCTGAGATCCCTCGCCCTTGGAGTTCAGCTGTGCTCTCCTGGCTCTCTTCCCTTGCATTTCAAAAGCTCAGACCAGCCAAAATATACTCAGGACGTTCTACCTGAAAGAGTTTGCAAGACTTTAAAGATGGGCCTGGTCGCCACAGAGCTTTGAGTGTGGCCAGTAAAGCAAGTGTGGACAGAGACATCAGCTGGAACCCAGCACTGAGTCCCTCCTCCTCAGAAATGGTCCAGACCTCTCAGGGCACTCTGGCCCCTGCATTGTGGAAGAAGGGGCTGTCTCCACACCACCTGACCTTGTCAGATCCTTGGTGTCACCTTGCCTGGCACGTAGGGACATCCTGCTGGCGCCCAGTGAACCAGGCACCGCCCAGGGAGCCATGCCCACATGGTAAGGGGAGTGGAGGGACAAGCACATGAACGGCTGGGGGGGCGTGGCTGGGTGGCTCCTGAGCGGCAGGGAAGTGGGGGTGAGGGGCTGCCGGGGCTCTGCCCCCTTTGTGAAATGGGCCCATCAAGGGGGAGTTGAGTAGAATCACTGCAGGATCACTGACGTGTGAGTGTTATGCCACCTTGCCTCTAAGAGTGACAATTCCCATGTCCTTACCCTGGCAGGCAGGTGTTGGGCACAGAGCTCTCAGCATCACAAAGAGGACCTCCGGCTGACTTTTGTGGTGTGTGTGTGTGTGTGTGTGTGTGTGTGTGTGTGTGTGTGTGTGTTTGGTTTGGGGCTTCACCCTTCACACCCTTCAGTGCTCAGAGTTTCCTCCTGGCTCTGTACTCAGGGATCACTCCTGGCTCTGTACTCAGGGATCATGCCTGGCTCTACACTCAGGGATCACTCCTGGCTCTGTGCTAGAAGGGTTTAATTAACTCTTCAGGGGGCTGTGAATTGAACCTGGGTTGACTGTGTGCAAAGCAAGTGCCTTACCCGCTGTACCATCTGTCTAGCCCGTAAAACTAATTTAATTGCACAGACATTGATTAAAAAAGAGAAAACTTGTCCAGGGAAGGGATGAGGCCCAGAGGTAGAGCCTTGCATGTGTGAGGCCCTGGACTCCATCCCCTGAAACCAGAAAAAAAATAAACTCCTTAGGCAAAACCACTCTGTGAAACACAAAAGACTCAGAAGCAAATGAACGGCAGCTCTCGGGGGGAGTGAACCCGCTGCTGGAGCAAAGACGCAGCCCGCATGGGCCTTGCTACCTGCCGTGCCCAGAGAGTCGGTGTGTGTTGCCGGTGAAGCTGCACCTTCACCCTTGCTCTCCGGCTAGGACCCGAGCTCCAGCTCAGCCTTAGGAAAGCTGTGCACAGCCGAGAATGGCGGCGCTCTCCGGAGCTGCTCCTGGCAGGGCCAGACCCGGCCCTCGGCGGCCAGCAGCTCCTGGCAGCCCTCGCCCTCACCGAGTGCCTGGCGCCACGAGGGACAGCCCAGCTGCTTCTAGGTGAAGCCACTCCTAGAGCTGCGAGTTCCTGATGGCCCTGTTCTCTAGGCTGCCCTCTTGGGGGTGACTCCTCAAGGCCTGCCCCCCAAGCCCCCTGGCGCTTTGTTAAGGTCCTGACTCCCGTTGGTGGCCTGTGGCTCCTTTACATTACTGAGGCATGTTTTGTGGTCTTGGCCACAAGGGAACTCTGGGAAGGGACGGCAGGCTCTAAGCAGAGATGCACCTTGCTTCCTAAATTGCGGGTGGTGCCCTGTATGTGCCCACGTCACTCACTGTGGGGGTTGTTTTTAAAATACATTTATTTATGATTCGTTACTGGTAAATGTTTGACCCATGTCCCTATTTTATATACCCAGGATTGCGTAAAGGTTTCTCGGATTAAAGGGGTCGCTAAAGGAGAGTTTCTCCGGGGGTCGCTGGAGGAAAGTTCCCAGAAGCCCCATGTATGCTGTTAGGTCCCTGATGGCTCCTGGTTTGGTGTTGAGACGCCACCGCCCTCCCCACAGCCCCTTGACGACTCTGTCTGAAACCAGCTGCTGTCTGGGCTGAGCCGGCCTGGGGCTGTCGCAGGGGGACCTGACCCAGCTGGTTCCCAAAGCAGCCGCAGGTTGGGGTGGGGTGGGGGGTGAGCTTGGCTGTGCTCCCCTTCCCCTCTCCAGCACCCACAGGGTTTGGGCTTGTCCCCAGAGGACTGCCCTGTGAACCCACGGGATGTTTTTCCTGCTCTGTATTGTTCTGCTCGTGTCCATCGTATGGGCTGGGAACGGGGCTGGAGGCACCGCGTCGCCTGGCAGCCTGCCCTCAGTGGAACATTTCCGCAGGGATCTGAGCCATTATGAATGGCTGAGGCTTTCCCAGTGCTTTGGCATTCCTGATTCACTAGGCACAGAGACTGTCGAGGAAAGGAAGACCTGGAGACTCCAGGCCCTGGCAGGCAGTCGAGGCTCCTGGGCAGACCCACGATTTGTCCTCCATGAAGGCCTTGCATCAGAGGTTGGGGTGCAAAGGCATTTGGCCAGGGACTGTTGATAGAGTGCTGGTTGCTTAAAATGACCCCCGAAGACCCTATTGGCATGCTGCCCCCAAGGGTGGTCAGGGGCCTTCCAAAGCGCGCTGAGCTCAGCCCCAGAAAGAGGGGACACAGATCAGAGCTGCCCTTTCCTCCCGGCCACATTTCTCTTCCTTGACTGGCCGGGGCCTTCGGACCAGTTCCTAGACCCAAGCCAGTTTCGTTCAGCCCCTCTCCAGTGAGAACCACAGGCAGGCCCAGCACGGAGCCCCATTTCTTACAGGTGAGGAAGTGAGGTTGGCGCCGAGTTGATCCCATGGAATCTTCCTGGAAAAGCTGGGACCCAGGCACAGACACAGCACTCTGGAGTCCAAGATCAATGAGGATTTGCAAACTCGCTGATCAGGAAGGGCAGCGTGGTGGCCAGTGCGAGCCCTGGGCCCTGGCTGGTCACCCCCCTCCCATAGAGTCAGGGCAAGGCTGGGTTCTGCCTCTGCCTCGCCTCTGCCTCTGACTCTAACTCGGAAGTGAGGCCACAGGAGAGGAGCCGTCCAGGTGCCCAGCCCCAGTCAGGCAGCCGGGAAGAGTCTAGGCTCCTGGAACATCGTAAACCCTCGGCCACTACCACAAGGGGCTAGGGGCATTGCTGCCGTCCTGAGATGGTCAGGGGTGCTTTCCAGAGCCGGGCACATCCAGAACTTGTGGCTCAGAGACGTGGGGGCTTATTGACAATGCAGGGTCTTTGTACCATCCAGAATGCCCATGTGAGAATCTCTGGGGTGCAGTGAACCCTGGAAATCATTGGCTTTTAAAAGCACCCCCAGGCACTTCTGAAGCAAAAAGAAGTTGGAGAGTTGTGGCGCCCAAGGAGCTGGAGACGTGCCGGGTGGGGACTCCTGAGGCTGGCAGACCCGGCAGGTGTTGGTCAGCAAGCCTCAGCAGAGGGGCCGCTAGATGCGTGGAGGAGCTCTGGGTTGGAATCCTAGCCTGGCCACACTGTAAGCCCCGTGAGCTCAAGTCCTTGAGATCTCAGAGGATAGTTTGTCCTGGTGTGACCTCTGCACACAATCCTAATACCTGAGAACACAGGGCCCCAGCATCCACAGGGGCTGTCTGACAGCCACACTCTGATGGGGCACCCGCACCCTTCAAATGTGGCTCTGGGACAAAGAAGGATCTGGGCCTGGTGAGTGTTGTGGCTTGTCTGTGAAGCCTGGTGAGTGTTGGGGGCAGTGCATGAAGACTGGTGAGTGCTGGGGGTCTGTGTAACCTAGTGAGTATTGAGGGCTGTCCGTGAAGGCTGGTGAGTGTCGGGGTGTCCATGAAGGCTGGTGAGTGTTGGGGTGTCCGTGAAGGCAGGTGAGTGTTGGGGTGTCCGTGAAGGCTGGTGAGTGTTGGGGTGTCTGTGAAGGCTGGTGAGTGTTGGGGTGTCTGTGAAGGCTGGTGAGTGTTGGGGTGTCCGTGAAGGCTGGTGAGTGTTGGGGTGTCCGTGAAGGCTGGTGAGTATCGGGGTGTCCGTGAAGGCTGGTGAGTGTCGGGGTGTCCATGAAGGCTGGTGAGTGTTGGGGTGTCCGTGAAGGCAGGTGACTGTTGGGGTGTCTGTGAAGCCTGGTGACTGTTGGGGTGTCCGTGAAGGCTGGTGAGTGTTGGGGTGTCCGTGAAGGCTGGTGAGTGTTGGGGTGTCTGTGAAGGCTGGTGAGTGTTGGGGTGTCTGTGAAGCCTGGTGAGTGTTGGGGTGTCCGTGAAGGCTGGTGAGTGTTGGGGTGTCCGTGAAGGCTGGTGAGTGTTGGGGTGTCTGTGAAGGCTGGTGAGTGTTGGGGTGTCCGTGAAGGCTGGTGAGTGTTGGGGTGTCCGTGAAGGCTGGTGAGTGTCGGGGTGTCCGTGAAGGCTGGTGAGTGTTGGGGTGTCCGTGAAGGCTGGTGAGTGTTGGGGTGTCCGTGAAGGCTGGTGAGTGTTGGGGTGTCTGTGAAGGCTGGTGAGTGTTGGGGTGTCCGTGAAGGCTGGTGAGTGTTGGGGTGTCCGTGAAGCCTGGTGAGTGTCGGGTGTCCGTGAAGGCTGGTGAGTGTTGGGGTGTCCGTGAAGGCTGGTGAGTGTTGGGGTGTCCATGAAGGCTGGTGAGGTCGGGGTGTCCGTGAAGGCTGGTGAGTGTCGGGTGTCTGTGAAGGCTGGTGAGTGTTGGGGTGTTCGTGAAGGCTGGTGAGTGTCGGGGTGTTTGTGAAGGCTGGTGAGTGTCGGGGTGTCTGTGAAGGCTGGTGAGTGTTGGGGTGTCTGTGAAGCCTGTTGAGTGTCGGGGTTTTCGTGAAGGCTGGTGAGTGTCGGGGTGTCTGTGAAGCTTGGATCTTTGAGAAGCCGGGCAGGAGTGGAACTCAGCACTGACCGCTGGCAGGAAGTCTGGGCGGCGGGAAGTGTGGGCTGCTCGCTCCTTATCTCACAGCCCCACTTTCTCCTCGGACACAGAAAGGGACTTCCCTTTCCCTCAGGCTGACCAGTCCTCTGGGAGCGCCTCTCTTCTCCCACTGGGCTGTGATGGACCTTAGGGGCCCCAGCCAGGAAGGCAACAAGGAATCGGAAACTGCTTTAGGTCGGCCCAGTCGGCATGCAGGATGGTGAGCGGGAAGAAGACACCGTGTCCAGAAGCCCCAGGCCAGCGGGACATTGTGTCGCACAGAGGCAAAGGGATCAAGGCCATCAGGCTCTCCCCGTAAGCCTGATCTGGGGGCATCTGCAAGACAAGAAACAAGAACGATGATGCACCAGGAGCGGGTGTAGACGGGACTGGGGGACTATGCACAAAGGAAGGAAGCGCTGCCCCTCCTAGCGGGGACATTGGAGCTGGATAGAGAAAGCTCGGTCGCATCTCTGCAGGATGGTGGAAAATGGCCCATGAGTCTTGTTAGGGGACACGAATACACCAAATGGGGTGGAATTGGCAGAAGAGGGTAGCGATGCGATGGGGTGTGGTCACTATGAGATGTGGCACTGGAGGGGTACCATGCGCTCACACCAATGGAGCAAAACATGGGCGCCATGCGCTCACACCAGTGGAGCAATACATGGGCGCCATGCGCTCACACCAGTGGAGCAATACATGGGCGCCATGCGCTCACAACAGTGGAACAATACATGGGCGCCATGCGCTCACACCAGTGGAACAATACATGGGCGCCATGCGCTCACACCAGTGGAGCAACACGGGCACCATGCGCTCACACCAACCAATAGAACAACACATCTTTATTACAAAGATCAGGTTCGAGAAGCAGAGAAAGGGCAGCAAGAAAACTGAAGTTGCATGCATCAACTCCCCAGAACTATATACTATTTGTTTTCTTTTGTTTCTAAGTCCACACCCTAATTGCTCAGGGATCACTTCTGGTGGGGCTCAGGGCGCCATATGTGATTCTGGTTACTGAACCGGGTTGGCCACCTGTAAGGCTTTACTCTCTATATGATTTCTCAGAACCTCTGTTGCTAATATTGCGATGTCTTCCTTTCAGATTCCTTTTTCAGAAAGAGACCTTTAAAAAAGTATGTATAAAAATTAATGTAGCATATTAGTATAGCATATTAATATATCAAGATGCATTATTTTATAGTAAAATATTAGAGCTAATCTGAAGTTAAAGTTTATAGATGAGCATAAATGTATGTTATTAATTATTCAGCTTGTTTGGGGTCACACCCAGCTGTGTTTGGCGCTTCCTCCTGGCTTTGTAATCAGAGATTACTCCTGGCAGTGCTCAGAGAACCATATGAAGTGCCTGGGATTGAACATAGGTTGGCAGCATGCAAGGCACGTGCTCTACCCACTGTGGCTTATATTGAACTGAAGGCAACTAAGATCCTGAAAACTTGGAAAACTCCTTTCATCTCCTTTAACTTCCAAGAAGAATTTAGATCGGGAAGTGTGCCAAGTAGTGCTACATTTACCAGAATGAACTGCATCAGAGAGCTGCATGGCTGGGGACATGCTTGCCAAGTGCTTGCTCTCCCTCTCTTCCTCTGACTTGTCTCCTCACCTTTGAAGTCCTGACCCCAACCATCCTCCTTAACTCAGGACCTTGACGGCATTATATGGCATAATGATGAGTCAATAGAGATAGATAGATAGATAGATAGATAGATAGATAGATAGATAGATAGATAGATAGATAGATAGATAGATAGATAGATAGATAGATAGATAGATAGATAGATAGATAGATAGATAGATAGATAGATAGATACAGATTTGTCAGAATTAAATTTGTTTTCTTTTCTCCTGTTAATCTGTTTTATGTTGATTTCACTGCCAGATCAGCCAAAGAACCTAAAAAGGAAGAGGGAAATTTCCTCCCTACACCAACTAGTGCTGCAATAAATAACTTTACGTATATTATTTTTCCCAAGAACAACTCAGGATAGCTTCTGGAAGTGTAATTGAGGCCACGGCGCAGGCGCAATTATGATTGTGCAGCATAAGGCCAAACAAGCCTCAGTGAAGTCCTGCTGACTGCTTTAGCGTGATGCAAATGAGGAAGGGAATCAGCCTTAATCTAGAGTCAGGAGGCGGGTTGGAAAGGGAAGAATGAACGGAGTGTACTCGGGAGAAGCTGCATGAACTGCTGCGGGTGTGGAGAGCTGCTCAGGCTGGGCACTGAGCTTTTCGTGTGGTGGATCCCACATGAGATAGGGGTTGATATATGGCATCAAATATGGACTTGGGCATCCCACCAGGAGCGACCCCTGAGTGTAGAACCAGCTGCAGGAGGAAGTGCCAAACACAGCTGGGTGTGACCCCAAACAAACAGAATAATTAATAACATACATTTATGTTCATCTATATACTCTGAATTCAGATTATGTTCTAATATTTTACTGTAAAATAATGCAGCTTGATATGTTAATATGCTATACTAATATTTCTTTCATGAAAGAAAGAAAGAAAGAGAGAGAGAAAGAGAGAGAGAAAGAAAGAGAGAAAGAGAAATAAAGAAAGAAAGAAAGAAGAAAGAAAGAAAGAAAGAAAGAAAGAAAGAAAGAAAGAAAAGAAAGAAAGAAAGAAAGAAAGAAAGAAAAAAAAGAAAGAAAGAAAGAAAGAAAGAAAAGAAAGAAAGAAAGAAAGAAAGAAAGAGAAAGAAAGAAAGAAAAAGAAAGGAAGGAAGGAAGAAAGAAAGAAAGAGAGAGAGAGAGAGAAAGAAAGAAAGAAAGAAAGAAAGAAAGAAAGAAAGAAAGAAAGAAAGAAAGAAAGAAAGAAAGAAAGAAAGAAAGAAAGAAAGAAAGAAAGAAAGAAAGAAAGAAAGAAAAAGAGAAAAAAACAGGAGACACAGAAACAGACAGAGAGACAGAGACAGAGAAACAGAGGGACAGAGAGTGAGACAGAGACAGCCAGAGACAGACAGACAGACAGACAGACAGACAGACAGACAGACAGACAGACAGACGGAGGGAGACAGCGGTGGGTTGCCTCAGCACCAGGCAGAAGTGCAGCTGAGCTGTGATCTCAGGAACTGGCCGCTCTGGCTCCAGGCTCTGCAGAGGCAGGTGGAGCTTTTGTCCTCTGGAATCCAGCCACTTCCTTCCTTCCACCTCAGTGTCACCATAGCAAGACGTGGCTCCCTGGGCCCCGAGACAGGCCCCCAGGTCTTCCTCCAGAAAAGGCTAGGGATGAGGAGACTGTGACTGCAGGGCCTAAGGCTCAGGCGACAGAGCTTCCAGACTCCGGGAAGCAGCAGAGACACCTTCACCATCACTCTGGAGAAATACCACAACAGCACGGACAGGTAGCTAAGAGGAAACCAGCTTACTAACATGTGTCATAAAACAGAAGGGCTAAAACGTGCCCTGTGTGGAGAGACGCGGTGGGGCGCCCGGAGAGGACAGGCCCATGGGCAGGGGCAGGTGTCCTCACCTTTATTCTGGGGTACAGGGGCTGTGGCTCCCTGGGAGACTTGGCCCTGGTAATTCTCCTCCCAGACCCTGTCGCTTTGGATCTTTAAAAGGTAAAGACCAGGTTTCTTGGACGGGAAGAAGCACTGAGCAGAGACGAGAGTCTCCCAGCCTTATCCCAAGGCAAGTGCACTTCTGAGGATAAGCGGTTTCCCCCAAGCGGGCCCAGCCTCCTATACCAAGGTCCTCGCACTGGCAGAGGCCACCCGGGACACTGAGAACCATCTGACCCTGTGAGGGGAGGCAAGTGTGAAGGGCCTCACCCCGTCTCTACCCAGAGAACTTTGTGAAACCACGGAGGAGATCCCGGGACTGCTCAGCTGCGGGCAGCACCCTCAGGAGTCACAGATGTCACAAGGTGTAGGCCAGCCCCAGGGGCTGCACACTCACACACCACAAGGACAGCCCTGTGCCCAGGTTTGTGCCCAAGGAAGAGCCAAGTGAAGGGGCAGGTCAGTGTCAGAGAGGAAGGACGCAAGGGGGAAAGAGATTCTGTCTCCAAAGGTCACAGTGCTGTCAGGGAGGGAGAAAAGAGGGACGTGTCGATTCCTCTGGGTCACACTGTTGGTGCCACAGTCTCGCCTGTGACCCCTCCCAAAGGATAATAAAGCAAAAGGGGCCAGGGCGATAAGCGCAGCGGGAAGGGGGCTTGTCCTGCAGGGTTCATCTCCTGTATCCCATATGGTCCCCGAGTACTGCCAGGAGTAATTCCTGAGTGCAGCGCCAGGGAGTAACCTCTGAGCTTCGCCAAGTGTGACCCAAAAATAAAAACAAATTGAAACCAGTCACACTTGTAAGTATAAGGAGATAAAAAGATTAGCTGACATTTGAAAGAAGCCTTTAGTGGAAAGAACTCCTAGGAAGCAAGACAAAGAAGCCCTCAAACAGCTGAGGGACACCTCAGCGTCTGGGGCAGCCAGGAGGAAGGGAGCAAGAAGGAGGTTCAGGCGAGCAGAGAGTACACGGCCTCGTCGGGATGCGGTGAAGGCAGGACACAACTGAAAATCAGTCTCTGAAGACATGAGCAGAGAGAAGGGAAGGAGAGAAATTCTCAAACAACAAAAATGAAACAATTTCCAAAGCTAAAGAAGTTTCAGCTGTGAAGGGGAAGCCAGGAATCCTACACCAGTTGGTGAAATCTTAGAATTTCAAGATCAGACAAGAGCCGAAGCATTTCTCTAGAGGGGAAAAGCATTTACCTCTGAAAGTGTAAGCATCAGCCCAGCCTCAGGAGTCTTAGGAG
>JAJIBD010012675.1:0-37424 GCA_021461705.1 Cryptotis parvus | reverse complement strand
CATGAAATTTTATCAGGCACTGCTTGTTTGCCTTTCTTACTGCTGCTATATTAAGGGTTCTTTCAGGGTCAGGAAAATAAAGATAAAAAAGTTTTAGTTTTCTAAAACATTAATTGTCAAAAATGTATGGAAATCAATGATTATCTCGGTAAATATTTTAATTTCAGATTAAAATTAATGCAAAAAAGGGAGCTCAAAAGATAGGCATGTTTTGCATGCAGGGGGCATCACATTTGATTCCTGCTTCCACATGGCCCACTGGGCACCATGCGTCCTGAAAGACTCCTGAATCTAGAGTAGTGCTGAATACCAACTGCGTGGCTCAAAAAAAAAAAAACAGTTTAAAAGACTATTTTTCAATTTTTTAAAATAATACAAAGAGGCATACTGCTTTTGATGCTGAGCAACAATTAACTTCTCATCTTTAAAATTTTCACACAAGAAACTTTCATTGATTCTACACAAGGAATCACATCCCCACAATACAAAACAACAAAAAAAAGCCTTCAGACTTTGGGAAAAAAAAAAGCAAAGTTAACTGTGGAGATGAGTCAGAACTTGTAGCAAGTGGTGCCGGGGCGATAGTCCAGTTGTTAGGGCGTTTGCCTTGCATGCGGCTGGTCCATGCCGGCACAGGTTCGATCCCTGGCATCCCATATGGTCCCCCCAGCACCACCAGGAGTAATTCCTGAGCGCAGAGCCAGGAGAAACCCCTGAGCATTTCTGGGTGTGACTCAAAAAAAAAAAAAAAAAAAAAAAAAGCACTTGTAGCAAGCAACTAGCAAGAGAGTAAGTTCCAGTTCCCTGTCAGTGTGTGTGTGTGTGTGTGTGTGTGTGTGTGTGTGTTTATTGGCGTGCAGGGGCATGTGCACTTGTGTATATAAACAGGTACACTTTATAAATATATATATATTTATATATATTTATGTACATTTTTTGTGAAACTTAGACACCAAATAAAAGTGCTAGTATATTTATTACTAACTGTCATGGTTATTTAGAAAAGCGTTAGGTATTTGAGGTGATCCAAAAGTGATGGGCTTCACTTCAGTGCAGGGACAGAGAATGTAATAGTACTCAGGTACTACAGTTTCTTAGTACCATATATATATATATATATATATATATATATATATGATATACACACACACACACATATATATATATACACATACCTATTATATATATTATATATATATTATATATATTAAAAGTTACTCTTTCTACCTGTGAGTTCCAGGGAAGGAAACTGGGGAAGTCAGTGAACAGAAAGTCCTGAAAGGGGAAAAAGTCACTGGTATTATCCCTAATTACATACTAATTGTACAGAAGCATAATTGGCTGATCTCCAAACCACAGAAGTGCAAGGTAAGCTGAAAGCGGAAGCAAAGATTTAAAGGAATGATGTCTCTGTAAACTGCTTGGATGAAAACCAAAATTTAAGTCATGCTTATAAACATAAACAACCTTTTCAGAAAAATGTACGGAACATTCAGAATCTCGACAATGTTTCCAGCACCTAGGACACAATTTGTTAATGAAGCAGAATGAAAATATGAGCCATTTTTATGGGGAAAGATATGCTAAGACATTCTGGTAACTGGAAGATAAAGTCATTAAAACATATTTAGATTTGAAGGAAAACTACATAATTTCATGAATAAACAATAACTCAGGAACTTTATAGACTCAGAACCACTTTAAAAAGAAGGACTGAAGGAGCTACCTGTAAGATAAAAGAACAAGCAATCTTACAAACAAAAAAATATATATAAAGTTGATGATTCATGGAACAATTATTAAATGGATAATTTGAATGTTAGGAAAAGGCAATGAAATGGAAAAGAATTAAATATTAAAAAATATTTCAAAAAACAGAAAACAACTTCCCAAATCCAATAAAATAAGAAAAATGTAAGAGCTCAAGACCCTGAAAATTATGTTTGAAAAGAGGAAAATGTACATGAATCTTCAAAGTGATGAAAGTAGAACAATATTGACAATACCAAGACAAAAAGGCACATTATATGCATGATACATAATTTGAGGAACCATGACTTTATTAGACATGATGGAGATTGAAGACAATATATAATGCAAAGGCAAAAAACTAAACTACCACTCCAAACTTTTACTTCCATCAAAAGGAGTTTTTAAAGAATGAATGTGAGATAAAACAAAGATAAGAGAGTTAACCATAAAAACCCCACTTCAGTAAATGAATGTCCCTAAGTTTGCAAAAGAAAACCAGAGGGAAATTCAAATCTTTAGGGATGAATGGAGAATATCACAGAAGGCATGCATGCTAGTAAATACAGAAGCACTTGGAGAGTTTTATATATTAATTACAATCAATTAATAATAGATGAATACTAATGTATTTTCACATTAAAATACTCTCAAATCATTAGAAATAATATATGTCCTACCTGATTGTACTGGAAAGAAATCTCAACATGGATATAGAAACTATCAGATAGAAAAGCAACTTTTGGGCCCACAGAGATAGTTCAATGAGTAGGGCATTTGTCTTGCAGGTGGTCCACCCTTTTCATTTCCTTGGAATCCTATATGGTTCTCTCAGCACTTTCAGGAGTAATTCCTGAGTGCAGAGTCAAGAGTAACCCCTGAGATTGCCAGGTGTGACCCATTGACCAAAAAAAGGAGCTTTCAGGTAAAAAGCAACCTTTTCAGCCTAATGTATATGTTGTCAGAAACTAGTATGGCACACCAGCCTTTCTGGAGGAGTTGTTTGTGTGGAGAATTGTCTTCCAGCCATTGACTTTGACTCTGTGTTTGCTCTGGTTATTCAGATGTGTTTCTTGTAGGAAGAAGAATGTTGGATTCATTTTCTTAATCCATTTTGAGACTCTGTATCTCTTGATTGGTGCATTTAGGCCATTGCCGTTGAGAGAGATTATTGTTGTAGGATTTTGTGCCATCTTTTTGAATAAGTTTGTTGCGCTTTTTAGGGTTTGTCTTGTCTTACAGAGGCTCCTTTAGTTCTTCATTTAAAGTTGGTTTTGAGTTTATGAAGGTCTTGAGTTGTTGCTTATCTATGAAGTTGTGTATTTTTCCTTCGTAACTGAAGGTAAGTCTGGCTGGGTAAAGAATTCTTGGTGAGGCCTTTATGTCGTTGAATCTTTTGAAAATATCTGACCTTTGACTTTGAGCTCCTAGTGTTTCCTCTGAAAAATCTGCTGTAAATCTTAGGGGTTTTCTATTGTATGTGATTTCCTTCTTTGATCATGCTGCTTTCAGTATTCTATTTCTATCTATGGTTCTTGTCATTTTGATTAGGATATGTATTGGAGTATTCCTGTTTGAGTTTCAGGCTAACAAAGGTTAGAAGGGACAGTGAAGGGCATTTCTTAATAATTAAGGGATATGTATGTCAGGAAGAAACTTCACTCCTAAACATATATGCAACCAATGAGGTGCCAGAAAAATACTTAAAACAACTGCTAGTAGACTTCAAAGAAGACATTGACAATAACACAATAGTAGTTGAGACTTCAACTTGGCTTTATCAACTTTAGATAGATCAACAAGACTGAAACTTATCAAGGAAATACTGGCCCTAAGAAAGAAATGGAATAAAGAGGACTGGTTGATATATATTTATATAGGGCTTTTATCCTCCAAAAATTCTGAATAGACATTTTTCTCGAGTGCACATGAACCATTCTCCAAGATAGACCACATTCTGAGCCACAAAGCATACCTCAATAAAATAAACAACATAGAAATTGGGTCGATTGTTTTCTAAGACCATGATGCACTTAAAATGGAAGTTAACCACACACAAAAAGAGGGAGTCAAACCAAACACCTGATATTGAACAGCTCACTGCTGAACAGCCAAGGGTATGAGGAAAAATTAAATAGGAAATAGAAAGATTCATGAAAAGAAATGAAAATGAAGACACAGACGATCAGAACTTGTGAGACACAGCAAAAGCAGTTTTAAGGGGAAAGTTCATAGCTCTGAAAGCACTAAACAAAAAAAAGAGCCCACATAAGTAACCTGATTTTACAGCTCAAATTACTAGAAAAAAAAACCAACAAAAGGAGCACAACCAAGACAGAAAGCAGGAAATAATAAAGCTTGGAGGAAATCAATGAGCTGGAAACCCAAAAAAATAATGCAAAGAGTAATGAAACCAAGAGCTGGTTCTTTGAAAAAAAAATAAACAAGATCGACAAACCACAGATAAGACTTGTAAGGACAGGGAAAGAGAGAACCCAAATAAACAGAATCAGAAATGAAAAGGGAGACATCACAATAGAAACCACAGAAATCAAAAAGATCATCAGAGATTATTTTGAGAGTCTGTTTGCCATGAAACATGAGAACCTGGCAGAAATGGATATTACTGAAGTTTTATAAACTCCCACGGCTGAAACAAGAGACCTAAAAGGATCCCTATAAGGATACCCATGACATTCTTCAAAGAAATTGACCAAACTCTCCTGAAATTTGTATGGAATAATAAACCCCCACAGATAGCTAAAGCAATGCTTGGGAAAAAAGAAGGTAGGCATTACCTTTCCCAACTTCAACCCCATAAAAAATGGGAGAAGAAATGAACAGAAACTTCGATAATGAAATTCAAACAGCCAAAAGACATATGAAAAAATGCTCATCATCATTAGTCATCAGATAGATCCAAATCAAAACAACAACGAGAACATCTCACACCACAGAGACTGGCACATATCCTAAAGAGCAAGAACAACAAGTGCTGGCATGGATGCGGGAAAAGGGGTCTCTCATCCATTGTTAGTGGGAATGTCGACTAAGGCCTTTGTGGAAAACAATATGGACATTGTTCCAAAGACTAGAAATTGAGCTCCCATTTGACCCAGCCATATCACTCCCAAGAATATACCCTGGGAATCCATAATCACACAGCGGAAACACTATTCCCACATTTATGTTCATAGGAGCAGTATTCACAATAGCCAGTATCTGGAAACAACCAGAGTGCCCAAGACTAGATGACTGGATAAAGAAACTTTGGTACATCTATACAATGGAAAACTACGCAGCTGTTAGGAAAAATGAAGTTATGAAATTTGCCTATACATGGATGAACATGGAGAGGATTATTTTGAGTGACATTTGCCAAAAGGTAAAAGATAGATATAGAATGATTGCATTTATTTGCATGACATATATATATATAGATTACATATATATATACATATATATAATGTGTAGATACATATTATGATACCAATGTCCAAGGTCAAACAAGACATGGATCACTAGGTCTTTTCAAATGTGGAATCTCCCCAAGTGTCTGGTATTCAAAGGTTGGGTGTGAAAGAAAAGGGAACAGTGTGCTAACAATTGTTGTAAGTGATAATACCAGCCTAGAACTGAGTATTGAATACACGCAAAAAGATATACATGATAATGTCTAATTGTATGTATCATGCTCCATGGTGTGTAAGAGAAAGTGAGAGTGAGAGAAAGAGAGAGAAAAAGTGATAAAGGACTCTCCATAGAGGCAGTCTAGGGGAGAGGGGAGGGAATCAGGGACATTGGTGGTGGGAAATAAGCAATGGTGGAGGGACTGGTGCTGAAACAATGCATGACCAAAACCATTACATCTTTGTAATGGTATATCTCAGGCGGTATAATAAAATATTTTAAAAAGAAAAGAACCTTTTCAAGGCAAATATCTTACCTACTGTGCTATTGCTCTGGCTATACATTACAACCTTTAAAAAAAAAACATCATCTAGCTCTTAAAAAGAATGATTATATAAACCGTGTGAACTTTAAAAAATTTTAAATATACTAATAGTAAATGCTTGAGATGAGAGCTTTCTACTGATAGTATACCACCTACATGACAAAGCCTGGCAAGCTACCCATGTTTTATTTATTATGCCAAAAACTAGTAACAATTATGGACCTCAATTCCATGATCTGAAATATGGTTTGAGGCTCTTCCTGTCCCTGGAGCAAGCAGATGCCTTTGAACTACACTTGCTTGGGACAGGACTTATGGAGATGTTACTGTTGCCCACTCCAGCAAATCGATGAACAGCGGGAAGACAGTGACAGTGACAGTAAGGAATGGGAGTGAAGATAGATGGTCAGAAACACCACCTCCATTTCATTGATGACATCGTTCTAATAAAAACAAACGTTAGCCAATCAGCACAAATGCTGGCTGACATCAACCATTTATATGGAAAGCTAAGTCTACAGCTGAATCTCAACAATATAATGTTCATGAAAAACAAACTAGTTCCAGATGCTCCATTCATTCTCAATGGACAAATATCTTTGAATGCAGCAGTTATGTGTACCTAGGTCAAAAAATTCAACATGATGAACAACCTAGCACCTGAGCTGCGCAGGAGGCAGAGAGTGGCATGGTATGCCTTCAGAAGCATAGAAGAAATAGATAAGAGACAAAGAACCTTTGACTCTGGGCACATCTCTTCAACTCCACCATTCTCTTCATTAACATACGCCTTAGAGACCTGGGCCCTATGGAAGCATTCAGGTCTCTCAAAGAGCACTGAAAAAGAGCTATGCTTGGAATATCAAGCCTCACTCAAGTGAGAGAAGGAATTAGAGTTCCAACTTTCATTGATGATCGAGAATCAGGGATGCTGTCTTGTTTATCAAGGCACCAAAAATCAGATAGGCTGGACATGTAGTACGATTTGTAGATGACCGATGACTAGAGCCATTACCGACTGGATCCCACGGAATGTCAAAAGATCACGTGGCCACCCAACTACAAGTTGGTCAAACTTCTTAGTCAAGACCCTGAAAAAACGGCTTGATGCTCTTTATATTCTTGAAGCAAGCAGATGCCATTGGGCTACACTGGCATGTGACAGAGACAAACAGAAATGTTATTGGGCGCCTGCTCCAGCAGATCAATGAATAACGGGAAGTCAAGCAATCAAGTGAATTTTTTAAGCCTGTTACATTTACAAAAAGTTTAGCTATTAAATAAACAATGTGGTAGACTAAAATCTGAACAGTATGATTTAGATTTCATGCTGCTCTCTTCCTCCTTCGCAGCTCAGGTTTTAGATTGTTCATCATGTTGACTTTTCGACCTAGGTACACATAACTGCTGCATTCAGAGATGTTTATTCCATTGAGAATGAATGGGGCCTCTGGAACTAGTTCATTTCTCATGAACATAGTTTTGTTGAGATTCAGCTGTAGACCTTTCCACATTGTTGGTCAAAGTCAGCCAGCACTTGTGCTGCTTGGCTAATGCTTGGTGTTATTTGGTGTTATTAGAACAATGACATCAGTGAAGCGGAGGTGGTATAGTTGCTGACCGTCTATCTTCACTACCATTTCTTCCCATTCTAATTGTCACATGATGTTCTCGAGGGTGGCGCTGAAGAGTTTTGGTGAGAAGGTATCACCCTGCCGAATCCCTCTTTTGACATCAATGATCACTTCTTTGTAGAATGGTGAGATCCTGGTGGTGAGTCTGTAATACAGCTCACGAAGGATCTTGATGTATTGGGTTTGAACGCCCTGTTTGGATAGGGCTTCGATGACTGCTTCAGTCTCCACAGAATCAAAGGCTTTCTTTAAATCAATGAATGTGAGACAGCGACATCTGGAACTCCCTACAAACCTCAGTGAGCTTGGTTACCGTGTGGATGTGGTCGATTGTGCTGAATCCTTTTCGGAAGCCAGCTTGCTCGCAGGGTTGTCCATCTAATGTTCTGCCAATCCTGTTCAGGATGACTCGAGTGAACAGCTTGTAGATGACAGACAATAGGCAGATGGGGCTATTGCCAATTTCCTGTATGTCTCACTTCTTGAACAATAGAACTGTCCTGCTGGTTTTCCATTGGGAGGGCACTTGCATTCAGAGAAGTAGTTTTTGAAGAGCTTAGCCAGCGTATTGATGAGTACTGATGACACATTCTTCAGGGTTCAGGTCTGACTTGAACGAACAGCGCTGGGTGCTGTTAGTTTCTTTACCAACGAAATGGCATGTGGATTTCAGAAGGGAGAATGATGGGAATGAGATATCCATCTTGCACAATTTTTCACTTGGGCAGTTGGACGTGGCTATCAAACAGATTCTACTAGAAGTCATGTAATATCTTTTCCATTGCCTTTCTGGAAGATGTGATAGATCCATCAGGAGGTCAGAGGGCTGTCATCTTGGTCTTATAGTTGGCGAAGGACAGGTGCCCATTGCGAATGCTTTTCCAGGCTTCTCCTGCATCGGCCAATATTTCTGCTCTTCTCTTTGAGGTCTTACTTTTTGGATTCTTCACACTGCTTTGTGAGCTTGGACATTAGCATTAGGTTGCCTGAGGCTCGCAACTTGCCAGGTTGGCTAATGAGCTGAGAGGTTTTTTGAAGACAGTCGTCCTTTTGTGTCTCAGAGTCTTTGCACAATCTTGGAGGTGCTGAACCAGTCGGTTGTATTCTTCATCAATGACATCAATAATGGCATATTCTATCCTGCAAATGGATGCGGTCATTCTATATCTGGCCTTTTCCTTAGAACTAACTACATTCAACATGACCCATATCCATCCATTTATTGCCAAATATCATAACACCAATTTTTCTAACAGTTGCATAGTATTTCATTGTGTACATGTACTATAGTTTCTTTATCCAGTGATCTGTTCTCGGACACTAAGGTTATTTCCATATTCTGGCTGTTGTGAATAGTGCTGCTATGAACATAGAAGTGCAGATGATGTTTCTTCTGTGTGCTTTTAGTCCAGGGTATATGCCCATAGTTTTATTTAAAAAAGAATATATATCTTTATATATATATATATATATATGTATATATATATCACAGTATGTATTTAAATAGTTCTCAAAAATATGTATATCTTTGGAAAACAGGTATTTCTTGGTTACTAATATTCTTACGTTTCTTTTAAAAGACTATCTGAGAAATCTTCAACTTTGTGCTTTCAGACATGACAGACTCTGATCAATGTCCAAAATTTTACCATAATAAAGATTGCAGCAAAGGTGAAACTGAAGAATTAAAGTACTCAGTCTGATCACTGAACTCTCCCACCCACTGCAGGATAACTCCATTCCTCTATTTGCTTGACCTCTACATAGATGAATTATGGTATCAACATAACATTTCTAAGCTTCAAAACAGTTATAAAAAAGTTTTAGAGGAAAATATCCAGACTCTTCTAAAGTCTGCATACAATATTCTTATATGTGTATTGTTTTGGGCTGATCAGTAGAAAAATGGTCAAAAGAAGTATAATGGTCTATTCCTTGACAGATCATAAAACATAAATGCATAGAATGAGCTCCTCAGGCTCACTGGGAAACTGAGGCAATGCATTTCACACCCTTCAGACTGCTTCTTATAATGTTAAATATACCTGCAGACTTGGAACAACAAGAAAACCTACAAGCATACTAAACTTGAAGAAAGTCTGGTAAAAAATATGTACAGGTGGCGCTGGAGTGATAGTACAGTGGAGAGGGTGTTTGCCTTGCACACAATCCTAACTTTGCTTCGATCCCCAGCAACCTATATGGTCCCCCGAGCCCCACCGGGAGTAATTTCTGAGTGCAGAGCCAGAAGTAACCCCTGATCATCAGGCATGACCCAAAAAATTGAAAAAAAAAAAAAAGGCGTGCAGGATACAAATAAGGTAAAGTTAATTGAAATTATGCAGAGATCAACAAACATAAAGAAGCTCATCACTTTCTGTTTTTTTAAGTAACAAAACTGCAATTTTTACAGGTAAAAATGATAAACTTAATTTTGACAAATTCCAATACTGTAAAGAGTGAGGTGAAATGGGTCACTTGTCATTTGTCTTCCTGTTGTTCATCCATTTGCTCAAGTGGGGCTAGTAACCTCTCCATTCTTTGGGAATGAGGTCCATTATTGTTACTGTTTTTTGCATATCGAATACACCCTGGGTAGCTTGTCCGACTCTGCCGTAGTGAAATGGGTCTTGAAGTAATTTTTGTTGGTTGTCTACAATGCGCATTGTTATATCAGGGTATTGGGTATATTAATGGCAGTGAGTAAAGAAACTGGCTATCAAGACTATAACTATTAGGGGTTAGAAAGAGTACAGTGGGCAGGGCACTTGTCTTGCACACGGCCAACTCAGTTTTAATCCCAACATCCTGTACCTTCTCCAAGCTTTGCCAGAAGTAATTTCTGTGTGTAGGACCAGGAAAAACCCTAAGTATCACCAGGAATCACTCACAAGAAAAAAACACAAAAAATCCCAAAAGCATTAACACTATTGTAACCATGCTGACTAAAATATAATTAAAATTTTAACAGTTATACACTGATCCTATTTCTGAAGTGCTATTTGGCGACTGTTAAAATGTTGCTAGGTATATATCCTACTGGATATCTTTGTTCTCTACAACAATGTGGAATATTTAGAAGGTTTATTTGCAGTATTTCTTGAACTAATGAGAAAAATATCACTTCACTTGTCTTCACTTGTCTTCCTGTTGATCATCGATTTGCTTGAGAGGGCACCAGTAACATCTCCAAATGTCTGTCACATGCTAGTGTAGCCACAGGGCATCTGCTCGCTCCAGGAACATAAAGAGCCTCAAACCATTCCATCAGGTCATGGGAATGAGGTCTATAATTGTTACTGGTATTTGGCATATCAAATATGACACTGGTAGCTTGCCAGGCTCTGCCATGCAGGTGGGATAACGAGAAGAGTAATGAGAGCAAACAAAAATTTCATTAGAATTACATATGATTTAAAATTGCTAAAAGATGATCATTGGTTATGTTTAAAAGTATAACTTCACTTGATCACTTGACATCTCGTTATTCATCGATTTGCTTGAGCAGGTGCTAATAATATTTCCATTTGACCCTATCACGTGCGAGTGTAGCCCAGTGGCATCTGGTTGATTCAGGAATACAAAGAGCCTCAAATTCAGGGTCTTGATGAAAAAGTTTGACCATCTTGTAGGTGGGTGGCCACGTGATCTTTTGACATCCCCTGGGATCCAGTCGATAATGGCTCTAGATCAGCGGTCATCTCCAAATTGCATTAAATGTCCAGCATATCTGATTTTTTGATTACTTGGCAAAGGAGACAGTGTCCCTGACTCTGAAACAGCGACAGAGGTCAGAGCTCTGGATTCCTTCTTTCACTTGAGTGAAGCGTGGTAGTCCAAGCATAGCTCTTTCAATTCCTCTCTGGGAGACCCGAATAGCATTCTCTTCCTGCTTTCATAGGGCCCAGATCTCTGAGGCATATGTTAATGCAGGGAGAACAGTGGCGTTGAAGAGATGTGCCCAGATTCGGAGGTTCTTTGTCTTTTTAGCTATTTCTTCTATGCTTTTGAAGTCATTCCATGCCACTCTTTTCCTCCTGTGCAGCTCAGCTTTTAGGTCGTTCATCATGTTGACATCTCGACCTAGGTACACATAGTGGCTCTTCACATGCTACTAGTCTGAATGCAAGGTACCCTCCCATTGGAAAACCAGCAAGACAGTTCTACTGTTCAAGAAGGGAGACATCCATGACATTGGAAACTATCGCCCCATCTGCCTATTGTCTGTCACCTACAAGCTGTTCACTCCAGTCATCCTGAACAGGATTGGCAGAACATTAGATGAAGGACAGCCATGCAAGCAAGCTGGCTTCTGAAAAGGATTCAGCACAATCGACCATATCCACACAGTTACCAAGCTCATTGAAGTTTGTAGGGAGTGTAAGATGCCACTATGTCTCACGTTCATTGATGTAAAGAAAGCCTTTGATTCTGTGGAGATAGAAGCAGTCATCGAAGCTCTAGCCACACAGGGCCTTCAAACCCAATACATCAAGATCCTTCATGAGTTGTTTTAGGGATTTGCCACCAGGATCTCACCAATCTACAAAGAAGCGATCATCAATGTCAAAAGAGGGGTTAGGCAGGTTGATACCATTTCACCAAAACTCTTTAGTGCCACTCTCATGAACTATCACACTATCACTATCTTCCCGTTAATCATCTGTTGCTAAAGCGGGCACCAGTAATATCTCCATATGTCCTGTCTCATGCTAGTAGAACCCAAAGGCATCCGCTTGCTCCAGGAACATAAAGACCCTCAAACCATTATATCAAGTCACAGGAATGACCTAATATAAATGTTACTGATATTTGGCATATCAAATACACGAGCAGCTTTCCAGGCTTGCCATACGGTTGGCATACTGTTGTAGTCACCTCTAAATAAAGCATTTATTGATGAACCGCCCTGCCTCTAGAGGCCACAGGAGCCGGACTGTGATAGTCTGGTCTGCTGGGTGGAGTTGTGACGAGAGGGATGTCCGGATGTGGAAAATGGCGGGCCCCATGTAGTAGGGGAGGGTTGTCTGGCTTGTTGTGAGGCTCTGCTGGGGTGGCAGGCCAGGGCTATTACCTGCCATGCCTTCCGGGCGCCTCATGAGCAGCTGGGCACAGGGAGAGCAAGTAGCACTCTATTCCAGAATCAGGGATGCTGTCTCGTTTGCCAAGGCATCGAAAATCAGATGGGCTGGACATGTATTGCAATTTGGAGGTGACTGCTGGACTAGAACCATTGCCGACTGGATCCTACGGGATGTCAAAATATCACGTGGCCGCCCACCTACAAGATGGTCAGCCTTCCTTGTAAAGACCCTGAAGGAATGGTTTGTGGCTCTTCATATTCATGAATCAACCAGATGCCATTGGGCTACATTGGCACGTGATAGGGTCCAATAGAAATGTTACTGCGCCCGCTCGAGCAAATGGATGATTAACTGGATTCAAGTGATCAAGAGAATGTTTTAGAGAGCTCATACCCCTTTTGCTTAGTTTCCCTCAGTTTTAACACTTTGTAAAACAGTGTTTGTCATAATCTGTTCAGATTTTTTTTCAGTTTCTCAGTTGGTCTCATTAGCGTGTGAATGTCTGTATTTGTTTCAAATTTATGCAACATTTTTTTTTCTTTGCTTTTTGGGTCACACCCGCAATGCTCAGGGGTTATTGCTGGCTCTTTGTTCATGAATTACTCCTGGCAGTGCTCAGCGGACCATATGGGATGTTGGGGATTGAACCCAGGTCATCTGCTTGCTAGGCAAACGCCCTGCCCGTTGTGCTATCGCTCCGGCCCCTAATTTTATGCAACTTAACCAGGTGTGTTGATTTGTGATTCTAGTACCACTTTCTTATAAGTATATTTGAAACATTTTCGGAAAAATAATAGGAAGAACAAATTCCCCGACTTTGTCACTGAAGATGAGTCCATAGCACTAATTAGAATAATGATTTGTACTCCGTAGACAGTTTTTAATCCTTTCTCGTTTGTATTGTAAACATGCTTGAATGCATGAGTCACAAATTTTGTATATGCCTCTATCCACACCACAACCCAGAACTTACCTCAGAGATGTTCAATTCAAACATGTGTTGTGAAAAAAAAATTGAAAAGTAGGACGTTTTAAGGTATTTTTCTCTGTCATTTTAACTGAGATTTTTTTCAATGTTTTAAAATCATGAGGATAATTAGTTTCAGATACGTTTGAGTACATACAAGTGCTTTAAAGAGGGTCTTGCTGCATTGTCGGAGGAGGGAAGCAATTAGGTGAGTATTTACTGGTTGAAGTAATCAACAAAGCTTGGGAAATGCCCTACTATATTTCACCCTATTTCTTTCACTCTCATAAAAGAAAACCATTGGGAAAGACAGCTGTACAACTTTTGTGAATTTTTTTATGGTAGAGTTAGAATTTTCCTGCCCCTCTAGGTGTTGGAGGTGTGCCTGCAGTGCCCAGCTGTGTCATCAGGTGGCAGGCAGGAGACAGGCTTGTCTACACCCAGGGCTCTGCCCTGTGTGCCCTGGATGGTTGATGATTTGACGTCGAAAAGACTGGGCCCCCTTTGGATGAACCCAAAGCCACGGTGGGGCCTGGCAAACTACCTGCGGTGTATTGGATATGCAAAAATCAGTAACAATAATGGACCTCATTCCCAACGAATGGAGATGCTACTGATGTCCTCTTGAGCAAATTGATGAACAACGGGAAGACAAGTGATACAAGAAGAGTTAGAATTTAAAACAAACACTCTGTAACTGTAGTATTGAGTACCATTACATCCTCTGGCCCTTGCATTGAAGTGAAACCCACCACTTGGGATCCCTCAAATACCTAACCTTTTCTAAAGGACCATGACAGTCAGTAATTGTCGGAGAGCCTTGGGGTCCCCAACAGTATCAGGACAAGGCATTCTCTTCTACCTCCGAGGACGCCAGGGGAACGGATGAAAACTGAGTCCAGCACACTTCCAAAAAGGCTTTTAATAGTACAAAAGCATTACCACAGCAATCCAATACAATGAAAGAACTCTAGGTCTTGTCAGAACTTAGACCATACAAGAGAGTCTAATTCTCCCACCAAAGAGAGAGGATCTCACCCGAGAGGAGTTCTACCCAAAGGAATGGGAAAAGGAGAAGGGGCATCAAGTCAGTCTCCTTATATACACCAAAGTAATCCTATCTGTGGACAGGGAGGGTCCTGTCAACAAAAAAACTCTAAACAGAGTGTTGAAGGATGGTGCCATACACTATTACAGGTATAAACAAAGGAATATGTCAAGGACTAATCCCTTCTTCCAAGATTATCTCTTATGTAAAACACTGGAGAGAGAGGGGTTGATATAAAGTAATACATCTTAATTTCATGGGCTTCATATAATCTAGATGGTACCCACAAGGTCCTTCTTATTTATTATCTTCACCAGGGTGATTCTGAGTATTTTGTTCTCTGTATACTGAAAGGGTCACACTCGCCTGCTTGAGAGCAAATAAGTATGATCCTTCCTATAGTCTTCCTATAGTCTCAACATAGCCAGGGTGGTAGTCTCCTGGTAAATTCTAACTGTCCACGCTGGGTGCAGTGTGTATAAAGAGTAGCTGTGCCCAATCTAGAAAACATAGAAGATCTTAGTAGATGTATAATAAGTCAGAAGTTATTCAGGTCAAGGTGACTTCTCTAACTGCCACACCCTCTAGCAGTGTTTACATAGAAGAGAGGTCTCATTAGAATGAACCTTGGCTTAAAACATGTAAGTAGACTAAGCTGCTAGTGGGTAAAACAGCAAAACTCCCAAACCAGCTAAGCCTGTCATCCAACAAGTAATAAATATACTGGCTGTTTTATTTGGTATCTAAGTTTCACTAAAAATAGATATAATATCAGTACTTAGTCACAAATTTTTAGTAAGTAATACAATCTGTATTTTTATAGTCAAGGTTTCTGTTCAAAATATGAAAGTTCTGTCTTTTTCTTCTCAAGTTTGGGTTTTAAAATATGTTTTCTCCATGTTCTGTGATTAAAAAAGTAAAAATTAAGTGACTACCTCTACAGCATAAATAGGAAAGAGAATATGGCTCTTGGCAGAGCACATACAACTGTTTTATGGGGCAGCTTGCACTTACTAGAAGAATGGAATTATAGTAATGAATTTCCTTTTTTGTATTATAATTGGCAGAATCTTTACCTTTGAGTACAAAATGATGAAACTCAGGACTAGGGTTGTGGCTCAGTGGTAGATCTAAAGTTCTACATGTGAGAACTTTGGTTTGATTTCTGAATTATGTGTGATGTGGTGTGCGCATATGTGTGCATGCGTGATTGTGTATTAGTCCCACACACACTGAACATGCTAGAGAGTGCCAGAAGTAAGCCCTGAGCACCATTTGTTTTGGTTTCCCTACCACCAAAAAGTCTTTTGATTGTGTCTATCACATTTCATATGTTTCTTTCCCCAAAAAATCTCAGAATTTGAAGTTGATCTGCCACCTGGATTCTATATCCAGGTAATATGAAAGAAGACTCCCATCTTGGCACTCCTTAGGTGAACCATACCATGGTGAACTAGACCAGAGGATATTGTTACAAGCATGATTAGGGCAAATTACACAAGAGACTTTAAATCAGCATTTGAGAAAGTGGTGGAATGGAGGAGATAATGAAGGGCCAAGAAGATTCCAACAAAAATGAAGGAAGCTATTCTAAGAGTTGGTTTTGGTCTCTATACTGCATTAATTTTGCTACTTAAAATGTTTTTAACATAGTCACTGGACCTCTTATCATTTCTCACTTCTGATTATGCCTTAGAACAAAGAAATAACCATAAAGCAGAAATTGTTGGCAAGGAAATAGGTTCTGGCTTTATCACACTTCATTTCATTTTTACAAAGTAACTTCATGATCATTGTTCATATCAAAAATGCAGAGTCATTAGGGAAAATTTGCTTTTCCTAGAAGGGTTAGGGCTTAGGTAATATGTCTTAGAAATTTTATGTTCAACAGACTGAGAATATAGTAGTTTGGAGAACTTCCTTTTCTGGAAGACATACATACTGAAAATTAGGTTTCTTACTCTTTCTTTCTGAATACCAGTGAATCGTTGTCATTATGGAGCATTTTCTGTATGTTTTGTCATGGCTTAAGTTTGCATGTTCACTCTTACAGTTTCTTGCTTGAGTAAATTTCTTCTTTTACTTGAAATAGAACCCTGTAGGATATTATGTAAACCACAGAGGGAAATGTTATTAATTCTACTTTTGTTGCTTTTGTAATCTAATTAATTTGGATAATACTTTCCAACTAATTTTGTATCATAGAAAATATTAAATGTCACTATTGAAAATAATTTTTTGGCAAATTGTCTCTTAAACAAAAATCTAAAACAGTTTATAAAATTGCAATTTTTCCCCTCTGGGAAGTATATTTTATTTACATCTTTTTAAAATCTGTCACTAATATTTCTTCCTCCTTTCCACCCCCAGGTGTGGGAAGGGAAGGACAGGAAGCACCAAGACTATTCCCAACATCCAAACCTCCCCACCCCCATGGCTCACACCAGCAAAGGAAAGCAAAAGAGAAAGGCCTGGGCGCTTCGAAGGCCCAGCCCAGCTGGGTCAGGGGGCCAGGGAAGGGGTCAGGCCCAGACAGGGTCTCAAGGGGGCCTGAGGGACTGAGGGGGCCAGGCATCTGAAGGAGAGAAGTAGTCCAAGCCCGAAGCTTTTCTGTTTTAAAAAAATATTTTTGAGGGGCTGGACTGGTAGTCTAGTGGGTAAGGCATTTGCCTTGCATACGGCTGGCATGTGCTGGCTCGGGTTCGATCTCCGGCATCCCATATGGTCCCCCAAGCACCGCCAGGAGTAATTCCTGAGTGTTGAGCCAGGAGAAACCCCTGAGCATTGCCAGGTATGACCCAGAAAAGCAAAAAAGGAATATTTTCGAGAGGTCACTATATCTTTGTATTGTATCGTATCTTATATTTTTGGTCCCATGTTCTTTCTCTGCCTCGACTCAAACATATAGGAGTATATCAGGCTATTTTGATATGCCCAGAAGATTGCATGAGCAACAGTATTAAGAGTCAAGGAACTCAGGCTCCACAGAGATAGTGCAGTGTAGACAGAGGCACATGTTGTATTGTTTGTTTTGGGAACAATTTCAAGTTCTAGCAGCAATAAGCACATGTAGCGTGGTGAAGTCCTTCAGGTGAAACCTTACCCATTTTAATTATTGCAAGACCTGAGAATGTGGAGTATTGTGGAACCATGTAGACTGGTTGAGTATCACAGGAAATAGCCCCCTTTACATTGCTTGATAACTCCCCACTCCCCAATGAAACTCAGTATAATGTGGTTTTCTCACATTTGCTATTATCCTTCAGTAGTTTACAAAAGCATTCAGAATGGAAAGAGAGAGAGAAAGAGAGAGAGAAAGAGAAAGAGATAGAGAGATGTTGAAGAAATGTGCCCGCCTAGAGTCAGCCTGGGAATGGGGGTGTTGGTGGGAGGGCAACTCAGGTCATTGGTGGTGGTAAATGTACGACTGAGATCCAAGCACGAATGGTGTTGTAACTGTGTATCTCATAGTGATTCAATAAAAAGAAAAAGTTCAGAATGGTTCTTTTAATATGTTTCACCAGGCACTTTCTTACCCTGTTAGCTTTAGGACATTTAAAATAAGGAAAGAGAAACAATTAAGTTGAGTTTCTAGAAATTGACAATACCAAATTGCAAAATCTTCTGTATGTTATTGGGAACAGCTGAATATATATAACTATGACAATAAGAACAGCTATGAAAAGAATAACATCTGACTTCTTTTTTTAGATTTGTTGCCAAACCATGTGCCATAGCTCTCAACATCCAAGCTAATGGACCACAAATTGCCCAACCTAATGCCATCCTGGAGAAGGTTTTCACTGCAATTACAAAGGTATGATTACTTGGGGAAAGGATATAGATTGTCATGACCAATGTCTTCATTTTTAAATCATCCAATTCCCTTTTCTTCTGGAATTGAGAATCAAGTTTTGTTGCTTCATGTAGAATGAATGGTCTTGGAAACCCAAGGTAGCCAGCATTGTGACCAGGACATTCAGGAAAAGCTGTATGCATAGGGTGTGTTTGAAATCTGATTTTTTACTGAGACTTGATCACCAAGACTTTAGAGATGTATCAATATAAGGCTTACACCTTACTGATTTCTTGTCTCTTTTAGTCTCATGTGACGTGGAGCAGTATGTATACAGCTGGGAATAGTAGAGGTAATTGAGCATAGCTAAAATGTATAATTTATGTTAGATTAAAACAGCCCATTTGCTGTGAGTGGATATATATGTGCTATTGAAAACAGCATTAATGTTTCTCAAAATATTAAAAATGGAACTATTTTGTAACTCACGTCCACGAGCACTGATGTTAATGCAAAAGGACATGTGCACAGTTATTTACAGGTACCACTATCTGGAAACGGTTCAGATGTCCAACAACAGATGAGAGAATGAAGAAATTGGGGGATGTATACAAAATGAAATACTACTCAACCGTTAGAAAAGATAGAGTGCTGCATTTCACTATAATTTTAGGGGGAGCAAGAGGGTGTCATGTTTAGCAAGATAAGTTAGAAGTAGAAAGATAAATTCTGGATAATCTCATTCATAATGTGGAATATAAAGAAATTTGTTGTGATCAGTGAAAAAGACTGCCAACAGAACTGAGTTTAACAAATTTGGTTTGGAGTGTGGAGCATATGGGGGGGATTGGGGAATGAGAAATATTGGCACTTAGAGAATATGATGCGGTAGCATTTTGTGCCTCAAATGTAAATGCTAATACTATGGTTAGCTGACGGAGAGTGCTGGGTGCCCCGTCAAAATCCAGGAGCAGGGTATAGGAGATCCTCTCTGCCCCAGGGGGTCGGTGGCCAGCAAACAGAGAAAGATGAGAGAATCCAGCAAAGTTTCAAAAGGCTTTACTCACACTTGTTCTGGTATACAATCCAGTAACAGGAAAACCCAGACTATAGGTTCCTGGCTGCACATGACCATGTGCAGGTTTAGAATCCTAGGCGAAGATGCTGCTACCATGTGCTAAGGCCCAACAGGGAAGAGAACACAGTGAAAGAGAAAGGAGACAGAGGGCGAAGAAGAGGAAGAAGAGAAAAGTGGAAAAGGCGTGGAAGATAGCAGGCTACAGCTTTTATAACTTTTCAGCCCAGACCAGCTCCCAACAATGGAAAGCAGTTAGGGTCAATCCCTGACCGGTGACTTCTCCCAGGAAGGACCTCACCTAGTTCCATTGAAATGTTAATATTGATCCAGCCAAGGCTGCAGGCACTTGGTTTTCCGCCATATCCTATGTAGATGGGGGGAGAGGGCATTTATCTGTACCAGTGAATATTCTACAGCCAGGTTTATATTTCTCCAAGCCATCACAAGATTCTGTCTTTACTTCACAGTTGTTTTGCATATTAGCCTTTAGACTTATTAGAGAGCCATGCTTGCTTGCTTGGAGGCACAGCTTTTCTCTCGGATCTAGTTACTTGAGATCCAATGTGACCAGGTAAATATACTGGTAAAATCTATCTAGTCCCTTGATGATTGTGGTAGTGTGAGAGAATATATTTATACCAGCTAACATACAATGCATGGTAAAATATACTGCCACTTAAAGTCACAGATTCAAACTGTTTTCTTGCTCTTTATCTACAAAGTGGTCTGCAGGAGGTAATTCCGGGCAAGATGCTGAGGCTCTGGGCAACAGTGTATTGCAACATTTAGGTATGTTTTTGCAATAAGAAATAGTGTCTATTGCTTACAGCATTGCTTCTGTTGTTCTAATCATTTTGATACATCAGAAAATGGTAACAAGGTGATATGAGCTGAAGAATTATAAACTGAATGAGCAAAGAATTATAATGTGAAAGTATGAAAATTGAGTGTCTGAAGATTTGAAAGTTATAGATTCACTGGGAGAAAATAGGGGAAAAGAATATCATTTTGGAGAGACTTTAATAGAAATGGGAGGAGGAGAAAAAGAGAGTGGAGGAAGAAGGGGTCAGGAGCAGATGATTCCCTCTTATCCTCAGGTGAGAGCTCCATTTAACAGAGGAAGTAAAAGACCGAAATATCAAGCACACACACATTTTATTTAAACTCCTCAGAAAATAAAGCAGAACAACCAAATACTTTTTTATCTGTTTTATGTACAAGAGAGTAAAATGGAAATGTGATGTTCTGTGAGGTGTTGTATTTGCATAGTAAAGGCTTGATTTTCTGCCTTTAATTTCGTGGGCAAGTTACTCAGGCTTCTAAGATGTGTTTTAATACAGTACAGCTAAGCAAATTTTACTCCTTTTCATATTTGTGCTCTTTGACTCTCAAGAAATGTCTTAAGGTATTAATTCAAATATTCCAGCATTTTTGTTATGGTCTTTGTTACTGTAGGGCATTCCCTTCTATCCATTTAAAAATTGTGTTTTTCTTGGGAAAAAGCATAAAAACGTACCAGGTCTTTTTTTTTTTTTGATATCATCGTGAAAATGAAGAAAAAAATGAGTGGAATCATAGGAAAAGTTCTTTTATTAGCTATGTGTGTGATTTTTTGATTAGCAGATTCTAGCCTGAAGGGACACATATCTGTGGATTTTAAAGGAAGAAATCATTTAGAAAAAAATGTGCTTTTCTCTTAACATGCCAATTAGCTTCAGATAAATACATTTCCCTGGTATAAAAATGCACTGGAATAACCAGAGTGCCCAAGAACAGGCAACTGGATTAAGAAACTGTCGCACATCTGCACAATGGAATACTATGCAGCTGTTAGGAAAAATGAAGTCATTACATTTGCTTATAAATTGATGGAAATGGAGAGAATCATGCTGAGTGAAATTAGTCAAAAGGAAAAGGACAGATATAGAATGACTGCGTTTATATGGGATATGAAAAATAGCATGATACCAATATCCAAGGCCAGACAAAATATGGATCAGGAGATCTTGTCAGTAGGTGGAATCTACTGCCGTTGTGTTGGAGTCAGGTTAGGTAAGAGAGGGAAGGGAACAGTGTACTAATAATCATTGGAAATGATGATACCAGCTTAGAACTGAGCATTGAACGTAGGCAAAGGATATACATGATAACCTCTAAATGTATGTATTACAAGCCACAATGTGGAAGAGGAGAGAGAGAGAGAGAGAGAGAGAGAGAGAGAGAGAGAGAGAGAGAGAAAGAGAGAGAGAGAGGTGCCATAGAGGCAGGCTGGGGAAGCAGGGAGGGAATCAGGGGACATTGGTGGTGGGAAGTGGGCACTGGTGACGTATGGATGCTGGAGCACTGTATGCCTGAAACCCAAACATGAACATCTTTGTGACTGTATATCTCACTGTGGTATAATAAATTTTTTTTAAAAAATATTGCTGGAAATTATCTGGTTCATTAAAAACAGTTGAGGGACCACACCTGGAGGTTATACCTGTCTGAGGTTATACCTGTCTCTGCTCTCAAATTAGTCCTGGTGGGATCAGGGCACAATATAGGATTTCAGCGATTGATCCCAGTTCAGCTACATGTAACATCCTAACTGCTGTACTATCCCTTGGGCTCATTGTTTCATGTTTTAATGTGATATGACAATTTTGTGTTTATTTTGTGAATTGTTTTTAATGCACTAGTGTATTAGTGTAAAGTGTACAATATTCTAAAAGGATAATAAAATTACTTTTCTACTCAAATGTTGTACCTTCTTTTGGAAATCCTGTAATGGATATTTAAAACTTATTTCTTTTAAGAAAGATGTTTTATTTCCTTTATTAGACGTTTTCTATGGTTTCTGGAGAAATTTCCTATATGAAAGTAATAATAAAAATTTTGTAGCCTGATTGAAATGATGGCGATCATTTGTTTCTCACTGATACAACAAAGTTAGAGGTGTTGGCAGGAACAGAAGGGGCGGGTGCTGGGGTGTTCCGATAATTTTTCTTTATGTGGGCAATCCTCCAGCACCCAGACTTTCTTTTTAGATAATGGAATAGTTATCACCTTTCAAGTGGACAGTATAGTGCTCTCAAAATTCTTAAAATCCAGGGATTTTAATCCGAGAGTAGGCTTTGACCAGAAACTTGCCTTGCATGTGGCCTACTGGGTTTGACCCCAGTACACCATATCGTTACCTGGATCTTGCCATGAGGGATCCATGAGCAAAGAGCCAGGAGAAAGTCTTGGCACAGTGGCCCCAAAACAAAATAAATCCACACACTGAAACACTACAAAAAATCTTAGAATCTGCTGTGTATAGCACTGACAACACAATTTATAGGGAATAGTGAAGAATGAAATGTGGAATTCCTTGTTCAAAAGCTTAAAAAAAATGTGCCATTAAAGGCATAAAAATAGTTTTTTCCTTTTTTCTGAAGGCTTGTTTTCTTGATCTCCATAAGTGTTGGTTTTATTTTTTGTTGACTGTCATGCTCCATGTGGCATGGGAATGATCATGAGGTGAGTTTTGTCCCTCAAAGACAACCTGAGCACCTGTGATTCTTGTGCAGGAACTGAGACTGTAAGCTATTAGGTTTTGTCTCTTGCCATTAATTTATGCCCATATCAGGGGTGGCGGAGGTGAGGAAGATGCCTGTCTACCTTTCCAAGTGTTGTATGTCTCAATTTGTGGGCCTTGAGTAACCTCTAATCATGGTTAGATTAGAAGTCAGTTGCAATGACCACATTAGTACACAGTAAGTATATGGATTGGGTTGAGCAATGTTGTTTCTCCACCTACTTGCACTCCAGTCTCACAATGGTGCTACCAGCCCATCATGCAGGTGGCTGCTTTGTCCGAGCAGACATCCTGGAATGGGTAAATAGTCTCAGACCTTTCCACCCTTGCTCTCAGGCAGCAGTAGTCACAAGGCAGGAGTGCTGATGAGTACAGGAAGGTAAGGGGCCCAGTACTCATTTGGAGTGTCATAGACAGATGGGTCTTTGTCTGAGCCTAGACTCCAAGTCCCTGCTGCATGCTTTCCAGCACCTTGGACTTCATACTCAAAACACTAATTCCTTAAGAATATTGTTTAGAATTTCAGGATGGGGCAGGATATTCATTCAAGGGGGTGGAGCACATAATATTTAAGACCCTGAGTTTGATCCTTTACTCCACAGCATTCCTCTAAGCACTGCCAAGTGCAGTTTTGTGGCCCTGCAGCTCTGGCGGTGTAAAGGGAACTATACTGCTAAGCCTGAGACCTGAACCATCAGGCCCACACTGTAGGGCTGGTAATGTTGAGGATAGACCCCAGTTTCCCGAGCTCTAGTGGGGAGGGTCCTATGAGGTAGTTCAAGACAGCGGCACAGAACTTTAATGCACACGGTAGGCCCTTCTAAGTGTGGGAACAAGTGTGACTATATTGTCCCATGCCCTGACTATAGTTTTTATTTGTGCAAAGAACAGGTACACTTGAACTTCTTTTATGTTCTCTAGTTGCCTTTCCTTGGGAAGTTACAGCTGTTTTCTTTGTCTCTCTTGATCACTCTTGTCCTCTTAAATTGAAACTTTTTTTGTTGTCTTTCTTGGTGCAGGGCCTTCACTAAACAAGGCATGTGTTAGAATAATGAGCCACATTCCCAGTCCCTAAGTGTAAAACTTTATAGACATTTCAGAGAACCAACCTTTTGTGCCAAATAATTAGCTTTGGTTTCTGAGTAAGTCACACACAGATATTGGAATATGGACTGTGCTGTCCCAGCATGGTGACTGCTCTGTGAGTTCATAAGTCAAAGAGAGAGTGTCTGTTTAGACCACACTGTTCACATAGTTCCATTTGTGTTAGCAATGCCTGAGGAGTTAAGTACAATTGTTTCATTCTCTTTTTGTATATTCTGGTGTAGTAGACTGGGGATCAGGTAAGAACCTGAGGTTAGAGTTGTCAGCTTGTTTAAACATTAACAAAATGATTTTTTCTTTAGTAAATATTCAGTTTATGTTACTTACCTAACTATATTAAGACTTATTTAAGGAAAATATGTGCTACTTTATATTTATATGTAATATGTTAAATTAACTTAAATATGCAACATATATATGTATATTTGAGCCAAAAGAGATAATTCCACTATACTATTGAATAATACTAGAAGTGTCAGTTTAACTCTCTTTTTTGGGATTATAGGCATTCCCAAATTAGTTCCCAAAACAATCTATGTATCTCACTGTGTCTTGGTACTGCTCTTCCATGGAGATATATCATTAGTTTCAATATCACTTTCCTAATAAATAAATATTTGAATTTTCAGTGGAAGAATATATATCAACTATGAAGCCCTGATTTCTGGTCCATAGAAATTATATCCTCATCTATTTTTGGTGTGTTATACTATATTTTGTTGCCGACCTTCTATCTTTACTCCCATTCCTTCCCATTCTAATTGTCGTATGATGTTCTCGAGAGTGGCACTGAAGAGTTTTGGTGAAATGATATCTCCCTGCCTAACCTCTTTTGACATCAATGATCACTTCCCTGTAGAATGGTAAGATCCTGGTGGTGAATCCGTAACCACCTCCTCTTCGCTGATGACATTGTTCTAATAACACCAAACATTAGCCAAGTGGCACAAATACTGGCTGACTTTGACTGAGAATGTGGAAAGATAGGTCTACAGCTGAATCTAAAGAAAACTATGTTTATGAAAAATGAACTAGTTCCAGAGGCCCCATTCACTCTCAATGGAACAAACATCTCTGAATGCAGCAGTTATGTGTACCTAGGTCGAGAACTCAACATGATGAACGACCTAAAACCTGTGCTGCGCAGGAGGAAGAGAGTGGCATGGAATGCCTTCAAAGGCATCGAAGAAATAGCTAAAAGGACAAAGAACCTCCGGCTCCAGGCACATCTCTTTGACTCTACCGTTCTCCCTGCATTAACATATGCCTCAGAGACCTGGGCCCTATGAAAGCAAGATGAAAATGCTATTCAGGTCTTCCAGAGAGGAATAGAAAGAGCTATGCTTGGAATATCACGCCTCACTCAAGTGAGAGAAGGAATCTGGAGTTCTGACCTCCGTCGCTATTCCAGAATCAGGGATGCTGTCTGGTTTGCCAAGGCATCGAAAATCAGATGGGCTGGACATGTAATGCGATTTGGAGATGAACGCTGGACTAGAACCATTACCGACTGGATCCCACGGGATGTCAAAATATCACGTGGCCGCCCACCTACAATATGGCCAGACTTCCTTGTCAAGACTGAAGGAACGGTTCTAGGCTCTTCATATTCCTGAATCAACCAGATGCCATTGGGCTACATTGGTACGTGATAGGGTCCAATGGAAATGTTACTGGCGCCTGCTTGAGGAAATTGATGAATAACGGGATTCAAGTGATCAAGTGATACTATATTTTAAAAAATCAAAGGCAGATTCTGTGTAATTTACCCCTACCTTCCTTATCCTCCAACTTCCTTCTTTGCTTTCATTTTCCTTTTCCCTATTGTAACTATTCAAATTGATCTAGGTATTTTTGGGATAAAACATTTATAAGTAAACATTCCTTTTTTTTGAAATCTTTAAAAAAAAGAGAAATCTTTGAGAAAGAACAACTTAAAAAAGTAAAGTATATGCACACATAAAAGAAGGGAAATCACTATTTATTTTTTTGGCAAGTAAATAAATAAGTATGAGACGTGGATTGTAGGCTGAGTGGGGGGTATGCAGTACTGTTTTGGTTAAACAGCAAATTCTTTATATCCATCAGCTCCCAAAGGTGAGCAAGATGAAAGCTTTCTGTTCACATCACTGGGCAGATGTCTCTATGGACTGTTTCATTTCCTGGGCAGAGAAGGAGGAGGCCCCAGTAAGCAAGTGGTGTGCATAGCGTTGGGAAGCCATGGAGCTCTATAGCAGCTCATCTCTAAGAGCACTTCCTTCCTGTTTCCCATATTACCAGGGAATATGTCCCTGTTTCTTGATGGTGAGCAACATGGAACATAGACAGCATCAACGACAAATAAAAGAAACGGTGTCAACTTATCAACAAAAGTTGAATCAGAAAATGGGGTGCCACTTCTCAGAGTCGAGATGGGTGACCCCTCTACATCTGAATACTTCCAGAAGCCAGTGCAGCCACACCCACATCCCCCTCTACAGCCCTCTCCCATATATGTTCATCTACTGGCTCCATTCTAGGCATTTAAACAAATCTCAAAAGAGATCAATTAGTTGCAAAATTTCTCAGATACACTGGTCTCAGCTGAGACCTTCAGGAAGATCTTGTGATGGGAGCAGGCCAAGTTCACACCCTAATAAAAGCACCAGCAGCAACATTCATACCCTAACAGCTGCTGCCATGCCTCCCACCAGACTTGAACATCTAATGATTGGGCTCCACAGAGATGCTAAACTGTCGTAAATTTCACATATGCTGCTCTCTTTTTTTTTTGGGGGCGTGGAGGTGTGTTGAAACTCCAGGTCTTCTTGGGAGTCAGGGTAGGCAATCTCCCCAGACCTCTCTGTACTTCCAGAAGCCCTGGCAGCCACATTCATGTGCCACCATGACTGTCCTGTAAGTTCACTGCCCAGTGAAATATGAATTTTCTGGAGTCCAGTTGCTAGCATATCAGATTGGATGGGAATGTAACATAGAGGCTAAACTCAACTAACAAAAAAAAAAAAAAAAAATAGAAGACTTAACTAGCAACAACTGCTTAGTAAACCCTTGGCCAAGTATTTCATATCCCATGTATGTTATAACAATTTTTACAAATTTTATTTTACTGAAGTATTTTTTAATCATTCCAGTAGCTATTTAGTTGTAACCAGTCATATAAAACAAATTATTGTGGGACTGATACAGGGAAGGCTTGAGGGGTGGTTGGGAAGATGGAGACAGTGGTGGAGGGAAGGTAAGACAGTGTGGAGGGGTTGGGATATTGATGTCTGTGACAAATCATCATGAGAAACTTTGTAAAACAATTATTTTATAAATAAAAATAAATACATATTATTATTTTTTTTTCTTTTTTGGGTCACACCAGCGATGCTTAGGGGGTTACTCCTGGCTCTGCACTCAGGAATTCCTCCTGGCGTTGCTCAGGGGACCATATGGCATGCCGGGGATCGAACCCAGTCCAGCATGGGCTGGCCGCATGCAAGGCAAATGCCCTATCCGCTGAGCTATCGCTAAGGCCCCACACATCATGTAGTCAGTCATTCTAAACATCCAGGCTCTATAGTTTCTCTGAGCTCCATCCAAGAGAAAAACTGATATTCCCCCTTTAAGTTTTATCAGTAAATGCTCGAGTTGAGAGCCTCCTTCTGAGTCTATACCACCTACACGGTAAAGCCTGGCAAGCTACCTGTGTTTTAATTACCATTTATGCCAAAACCAGTAACAATTATGGACCTCAGTTCCATGACCTGAAGAATAGTTTCAGGCTCCTCCTGTTCCTGCATCAAGTAGATGCCCTTGGGTTACACTTGCTTGTGACAGGACTAATGGAGATGTTACTAGTGCCCAATCTAGCAAATCGATGAACAGTGGGAAGACAGTGACAGTGAAATACAAAAATACCATTTGTATGTATTAAATAAGTTGTGTGTGGGGGATAAGAAAATGGGCAGCAGAGTAAGCATTGTGATCATTAGAGTACCATAAAATCAGAAGTTCATGAAGTGGTAACTGTCAAGACCACAAAAATATAAGGACTAAAGAAAAAGGTAGTTGTTAAATTGAAATGCAGTGGCAGGGGCTCAGGAGAGATATACTAAATTACCACAGAATGATGAAAAAGAGTGTGGAAAACTCTAGACAGGCCAGAAAACTCAGTGAGGAACATTAGGGAGAAAGTAGATCTAAAGTCTATGAAACAACAACAAAGAATACTTTAGTAATAGTCCAAGCAGAGGAACAATCAACATATAAAAACTTGTAAAGATAAAACAAAGTAGAGCAAGTAATGTAAAATACAGTTCAATGAATTCTTCTTAAAATAAATGGGAGGTTTTACTTTTCCAGAATAATTTTTGTTTTAGGCTCTGTGACTTGCAATGCGATTTCTGTTAGGGTTTCATGAGTACAATGTTCAGACTTTATTACCCTCGTGCATGTTTCCCGCCCCTCACCCTCTGGTGTGCATGTTTATTGCCTCCAACCCTTCCAGTGTGTGTGTGTTTCCTGTTCCCATTGTCCCAGCATCACATCCTCATACCTCCTGCCCACCTATTTCTAGTCCCCACCATAGTGATAAGCTCAGTTCTGTAGACCATTTCTCAGGTTCTATTGCCTTTGGACATTTATCTTACATCACTATCACTATCTTCCCGTTAATCATCTATTTGATAGAGCGGGCACCAGTAATATCTCCATATGTCCTGTCTCGTGCTGGAGAACCCAAAGGCATCCAAACATAGAGAGCCTCAAACCATTATATTAGGTCACGGGAATGACCTAATATAAATGTTCCAGGTATTTGGCATATAAAATACAACACGAGCAGCTTGCAAGGCTTGCCATGCAGGTGGCATACTGTTGTAGTCACCTCTAAATAAAGTATTGATTGATGAACCACGTGGCTGCTAGCGGCCCCAGGAGCAGGGCTGTGATAGTCTGATCTGCTGGTTGGAGTTGTGACGAGATGGAAGTCCGGATGTGGAAAATGGCGGGCCCCATGGAGTAGGCGAGGGTGGTCTGGCTTGTAGTGAGGCTCTGCTGGGGTAGCAGGCCAGGGCTAGAACCCGCCATGCCTCCCGGGAGCCTCACGAGCAGATGGGCACAGGGAGAGCAAGTAGCAGCTCTGCCCCATGTCTGAGAGTCTCTGGTTCAGCATACCTGGGCCGGATTGAAAAAAAAAAACTGCTGCAGGGTAGCTGTGGAAGATCCGGGCTGTGATAGTCTGGTCGGCTGGGTGGAGTTGTGAGAGGGAAGTCTGGATGTGGAAAATGGTGGGCCCCAAGGAGTAGGGGAGGGTGGTCTGGCTTGTTGTGAGGCACTGTGGGGGTGGCTGGCCAGGGCTAGAACCCGACATGCCTCCCGGTGACACACGAACAGCTGGGCACAGGGAGAGCAAGTAGCAGCTCTGACCCATGTCTGAGAGTCTCTGGTTCAGCATACCTGGGCCGGATTGAAAAAAAAAACTGCTGCAGGGTGGCTGTGGATGATCCAGGCTGTGATAGTCTGGTCTGCTGGGTGGAGTTGTGACGAGAGGGAAGTCCGGATGTGGAAAATGGCGGGCCCAATGGAGTAGGGGGAGGGTCGTCTGGCTTGTTGTGAGGCTCTGCTGGGGTAGCAGGCCAGGGCTAGAACCCGCCATGCCCCCCGGTGCCTCACGAGCAGCTGGGCACAGGGAGAGCAAGGAGCAGCTCTGACCCATGTCTGAGAGTCTCTGGTTCAGCATACCTGGGCCGGATTGAAAAAAAAACTGCTGCAGGGTGGCTGTGGATGATCCGGGCTGTGATAGTCTGGTCTGCTGGGTGGAGTTGTGACGAGAGGGAAGTCCGGATGTGGAAAATGGCGGGCCCCATGGAGTAGGGGAGGGTGGTCTGGCTTGTTGTGAGGCTCTGCTGGGGTGGCAGGCCAGGGCTAGAACCTGCCATGCCTCCCGGTGCCTCACGAGCAGCTGGGCAAAGGGAGAACAAGTAGCAGCTCTGCCCCATGTCTGAGAGTCTCTGGTTCAGCATACCTGGGCCGGATTTAAAAAAAAAAACTGCTGCAGGGTGGCTGTGGATGATCCGGGCTGTGGTAGTCTGGTCTGCTGGGTGGAGTTGTGACGAGAGGGAAGTCCGGATGTGGAAAATGGCGGGCCCCATGGAGTAGGGGAGGGTGGTCTGGCTTGTTGTGAGGCTCTGCTGGGGTGGCAGGCCAGGGCTAGAACCCGCCATGCCTCCCGGGTGCCTCACGAGCAGCTGGGCACAGGGAGAGCAAGGAGCAGCTCTGCCCCATGTCTGAGAGTCTCTGGTTCAGCATACCTGGGCCGGATTGAAAAAAAAAACTGCTGCAGGGTGGCTGTCGATGATCCGGGCTGTGATAGTCTGGTCTGCTGGGTGGAGTTGTGACGAGAGGGAAGTCCTGATGTGGAAAATGGCGGGCCCCATGGAGTAGGGAGGTGGTCTGGCTTGTTGTGAGGCTCTGCTGGGGTGGCAGGCCAGGGCTAGAACCCGCCATGCCTCCCGGGTGCCTCAGGAGCAGCTGGGCACAGGGAGAGCAAGTAGCAGCTCTGCCCCATGTCTGAGAGTCTCTGGTTCAGCATACCTGGGCCGGATTGAAAAAAAAACTTGCTGCAGGGTGGCTGTCGATGATCCGGGCTGTGATAGTCTGGTCTGCTGGGTGGAGTTGTGACGAGAGGGAAGTCCCGATGTGGAAAATGGCGGGCCCCATGGAGTAGGGGAGGGTGGTCTGGCTTGTTGTGAGGCTCTGCTGGGGTGGCAGGCCAGGGCTAGAGACCGCCATGCCTCCCGGGTGCCTCACGAGCAGCTGGGCACAGGGAGAGCAAGTAGCAGCTCTGCCCCATGTCTGAGAGTCTCTGGTTCAGCATACCTGGGCCGGATTGAAAAAAAAAAAACTGCTGCAGGGTGGCTGTCGATGATCCGGGCTGTGATAGTCTGGTCTGCTGGGTGGAGTTGTGACGAGAGGGAAGTCCGGATGTGGAAAATGGCGGGCCCCATGGAGTAGGGGAGGGTGGTCTGGCTTGTTGTGAGGCTCTGCTGGGGTGGCAGGCCAGGGCTAGAACCCGCCATGCCTCCCGGGTGCCTCACGAGCAGCTGGGCACAGGGAGAGCAAGTAGCAGCTCTGCCCCATGTCTGAGAGTCTCTGGTTCAGCATACCTGGGCCGGATTGAAAAAAAAAATGCTGCAGGGTGGCTGTCGATGATCCGGGCTGTGATAGTCTGGTCTGCTGGGTGGAGTTGTGACGAGAGGGAAGTCCGGATGTGGAAAATGGCGGGCCCCATGGAGTAGGGGAGGGTGGTCTGGCTTGTTGTGAGGCTCTGCTGGGGTGGCAGGCCAGGGCTAGAACCCGCCATGCCTCCCAGGTGCCTCACGAGCAGCTGGGCACAGGGAGAGCAAGTAGCAGCTCTGCCCCATGTCTGAGAGTCTCTGGTTCAGCATACCTGGGCCGGATTGAAAAAAAAAACTGCTGCAGGGTGGCTGTCGATGATCCGGGCTGTGATAGTCTGGTCTGCTGGGTGGAGTTGTGACGAGAGGGAAGTCCCGATGTGGAAAATGGCGGGCCCCATGGAGTAGGGGAGGGTGGTCTGGCTTGTTGTGAGGCTCAGCTGGGGTGGCAGGCCAGGGCTAGAACCCGCCATGCCTCCCGGGTGCCTCACGAGCAGCTGGGCACAGGGAGAGCAAGTAGCAGCTCTTGCCCCATGTCTGAGAGTCTCTGGTTCAGCATACCTGGGCCGGATTGAAAAAAAAAAACTGCTGCAGGGTGGCTGTCGATGATCCGGGCTGTGATAGTCTGGTCTGCTGGGTGGAGTTGTGACGAGAGGGAAGTCCGGATGTGGAAAATGGCGGGCCCCATGGAGTAGGGGAGGGTGGTCTGGCTTGTTGTGAGGCTCTGCTGGGGTGGCAGGCCAGGGCTAGAACCCGCCATGCCTCCCGGGTGCCTCACGAGCAGCTGGGCACAGGGGAGAGCAAGTAGCAGCTCTGCCCCATGTCTGAGAGTCTCTGGTTCAGCATACCTGGGCCGGATTGAAAAAAAAAACTGCTGCAGGGTGGCTGTCGATGATCCGGGCTGTGATAGTCTGGTCTGCTGGGTGGAGTTGTGACGAGAGGGAAGTCCCGATGTGGAAAATGGCGGGCCCCATGGAGTAGGGGAGGGTGGTCTGGCTTGTTGTGAGGCTCTGCTGGGGTGGCAGGCCAGGGCTAGAACCCGCCATGCCTCCCGGGTGCCTCACGAGCAGCTGGGCACAGGGAGAGCAAGTAGCAGCTCTGCCCCATGTCTGAGAGTCTCTGGTTCAGCATACCTGGGCCGGATTGAAAAAAAAAAAAACTGCTGCAGGGTGGCTGTCGATGATCCGGGCTGTGATAGTCTGGTCTGCTGGGTGGAGTTGTGACGAGAGGGAAGTCCGGATGTGGAAAATGGCGGGCCCCATGGAGTAGGGGAGGGTGGTCTGGCTTGTTGTGAGGCTCAGCTGGGGTGGCAGGCCAGGGCTAGAACCCGCCATGCCTCCCGGGTGCCTCACGAGCAGCTGGGCACAGGGAGAGCAAGTAGCAGCTCTGCCCCATGTCTGAGAGTCTCTGGTTCAGCATACCTGGGCCGGATTGAAAAAAAAAACTGCTGCAGGGTGGCTGTCGATGATCCGGGCTGTGATAGTCTGGTCTGCTGGGTGGAGTTGTGACGAGAGGGAAGTCCGATGTGGAAAATGGCGGGCCCCATGGAGTAGGGGAGGGTGGTCTGGCTTGTTGTGAGGCTCAGCTGGGGTGGCAGGCCAGGGCTAGAACCCGCCATGCCTCCCGGTGCCTCACGAGCAGCTGGGCACAGGGAGAGCAAGTAGCAGCTCTGCCCCATGTCTGAGAGTCTCTGGTTCAGCATACCTGGGCCGGATTGAAAAAAAAAACTGCTGCAGGGTGGCTGTCGATGATCCGGGCTGTGATAGTCTGGTCTGCTGGGTGGAGTTGTGACGAGAGGGAAGTCCGGATGTGGAAAATGGCGGGCCCCATGGAGTAGGGGAGGGTGGTCTGGCTTGTTGTGAGGCTCAGCTGGGGTGGCAGGCCAGGGCTAGAACCCGCCATGCCTCCCGGTGCCTCACGAGCAGCTGGGCACAGGGAGAGCAAGTAGCAGCTCTGCCCCATGTCTGAGAGTCTCTGGTTCAGCATACCTGGGCCGGATTGAAAAAAAAAACTGCTGCAGGGTGGCTGTCGATGATCCGGGCTGTGATAGTCTGGTCTGCTGGGTGGAGTTGTGACGAGAGGGAAGTCCGGATGTGGAAAATGGCGGGCCCCATGGAGTAGGGGAGGGTGGTCTGGCTTGTTGTGAGGCTCAGCTGGGGTGGCAGGCCAGGGCTAGAACCCGCCATGCCTCCCGGTGCCTCACGAGCAGCTGGGCACAGGGAGAGCAAGTAGCAGCTCTGCCCCATGTCTGAGAGTCTCTGGTTCAGCATACCTGGGCCGGATTGAAAAAAAAAAAACTGCTGCAGGATGGCTGTCGATGATCCGGGCTGTGATAGTCTGGTCTGCTGGGTGGAGTTGTGACGAGAGGGAAGTCCGGATGTGGAAAATGGCGGGCCCCATGGAGTAGGGGAGGGTGGTCTGGCTTGTTGTGAGGCTCAGCTGGGGTGGCAGGCCAGGGCTAGAACCCGCCATGCCTCCCGGGTGCCTCACGAGCAGCTGGGCACAGGGAGAGCAAGTAGCAGCTCTGCCCCATGTCTGAGAGTCTCTGGTTCAGCATACCTGGGCCGGATTGAAAAAAAAAACTGCTGAAGAGTGGCTGTCGATAATCCGGGCTGTGATAGTCTGGTCTGCTGGGTGGAGTTGTGACGAGAGGGAAGTCCCGATGTGGAAAATGGCGGGCCCCATGGAGTAGGGGAGGGTGGTCTGGCTTGTTGTGAGGCTCAGCTGGGGTGGCAGGCCAGGGCTAGAGCCCGCCATGCCTCCCGGGTGCCTCACGAGCAGCTGGGCACAGGGAGAGCAAGTAGCAGCTCTGCCCCATGTCTGAGAGTCTCTGGTTCAGCATACCTGGGCCGGATTGAAAAAAAAACTGCTGCAGGGTGGCTGTCGATGATCCGGGCTGTGATAGTCTGGTCTGCTGGGTGGAGTTGTAACGAGAGGGAAGTCCGGATGTGGAAAATGGCGGGCCCCATGGAGTAGGGGAGGGTGGTCTGGCTTGTTGTGAGGCTCAGCTGGGGTGGCAGGCCAGGGCTAGAACCCGCCATGCCTCCCGGTGCCTCACGAGCAGCTGGGCACAGGGAGAGCAAGTAGCAGCTCTGCCCCATGTCTGAGAGTCTCTGGTTCAGCATACCTGGGCCGGATTGAAAAAAAAAACTGCTGCAGGGTGGCTGTCGATGATCCGGGCTGTGATAGTCTGGTCTGCTGGGTGGAGTTGTGACGAGAGGGAAGTCCGGATGTGGAAAATGGCGGGCCCCATGGAGTAGGGGAGGGTGGTCTGGCTTGTTGTGAGGCTCAGCTGGGGTGGCAGGCCAGGGCTAGAACCCGCCATGCCTCCCAGGTGCCTCACGAGCAGCTGGGCACAGGGAGAGCAAGTAGCAGCTCTGCCCCATGTCTGAGAGTCTCTGGTTCAGCATACCTGGGCCGGATTGAAAAAAAAAACTGCTGAAGGATGGCTGTCGATGATCCGGGCTGTGATAGTCTGGTCTGCTGGGTGGAGTTGTAACGAGAGGGAAGTCCCGATGTGGAAAATGGCGGGCCCCATGGAGTAGGGGAGGGTGGTCTGGCTTGTTGTGAGGCTCAGCTGGGGTGGCAGGCCAGGGCTAGAGCCCGCCATGCCTCCCGGGTGCCTCACGAGCAGCTGGGCACAGGGAGAGGAAGTAGCAGCTCTGCCCCATGTCTGAGAGTCTCTGGTTCAGCATACCTGGGCCGGATTGAAAAAAAAAAACTGCTGAAGAATGGCTGTCGATAATCCGGGCTGTGATAGTCTGGTCTGCTGGGTGGAGTTGTGACGAGAGAGGAAGTCCCGATGTGGAAAATGGCGGGCCCCATGGAGTAGGGGAGGGTGGTCTGGCTTGTTGTGAGGCTCAGCTGGGGTGGCAGGCCAGGGCTAGAGCCCGCCATGCCTCCCGGGTGCCTCACGAGCAGCTGGGCACAGGGAGAGCAAGTAGCAGCTCTGCCCCATGTCTGAGAGTCTCTGGTTCAGCATACCTGGGCCGGATTGAAAAAAAAAAACTGCTGCAGGATGGCTGTCGATGATCCGGGCTGTGATAGTCTGGTCTGCTGGGTGGAGTTGTAACGAGAGGGAAGTCCGATGTGGAAAATGGCGGGCCCCATGGAGTAGGGGAGGGTGGTCTGGCTTGTTGTGATGCTCAGCTGGGGTGGCAGGCCAGGGCTAGACCCCGCCATGCCTCCCGGGTGCCTCACGAGCAGCTGGGCACAGGGAGAGAAAGTAGCAGCTCTGCCCCATGTCTGAGAGTCTCTGGTTCAGCATACCTGGGCCGGATTGAAAAAAAAAAACTGCTGCAAGGATGGCTGTCGATGATCCGGGCTGTGATAGTCTGGTCTGCTGGGTGGAGTTGTGACGAGAGGGAAGTCCGGATGTGGAAAATGGCGGGCCCCATGGAGTAGGGGAGGGTGGTCTGGCTTGTTGTGAGGCTCAGCTGGGGTGGCAGGCCAGGGCTAGAGCCCGCCATGCCTCCCGGGTGCCTCACGAGCAGCTGGGCACAGGGAGAGCAAGTAGCAGCTCTGCCCCATGTCTGAGAGTCTCTGGTTCAGCATACCTGGGCCGGATTGAAAAAAAAAACTGCTGAAGGATGGCTGTCGATGATCCGGGCTGTGATAGTCTGGTCTGCTGGGTGGAGTTGTAACGAGAGGGAAGTCCCGATGTGGAAAATGGCGGGCCCCATGGAGTAGGGGAGGGTGGTCTGGCTTGTTGTGAGGCTCAGCTGGGGTGGCAGGCCAGGGCTAGAACCCGCCATGCCTCCCGGGTGCCTCACGAGCAGCTGGGAACAGGGAGAGCAAGTAGCAGCTCTGCCCCATGTCTGAGAGTCTCTGGTTCAGCATACCTGGGCCGGATTGAAAAAAAAACTGCTGCAGGATGGCTGTCGATGATCCGGGCTGTGATAGTCTGGTCTGCTGGGTGGAGTTGTGACGAGAGGGGAAGTCCGATGTGGAAAATGGCGGGCCCCATGGAGTAGGGGAGGGTGGTCTGGCTTGTTGTGAGGCTCAGCTGGGGTGGCAGGCCAGGGCTAGAACCCGCCATGCCTCCGGGGTGCCTCACGGAGCAGCTGGGCACAGGGAGAGCAAGTAGCAGCTCTGCCCCATGTCTGAGAGTCTCTGGTTCAGCATACCTGGGCCGGATTGAAAAAAAATACTGCTGAAGAATGGCTGTCGATAATCCGGGCTGTGATAGTCTGGTCTGCTGGGTGGAGATGTAACGAGAGGGAAGTCCCGATGTGGAAAATGGCGGGCCCCATGGAGTAGGGGAGGGTGGTCTGGCTTGTTGTGATGCTCAGCTGGGGTGGCAGGCAAGGGCTAGAGCCCGCCATGCCTCCCGGGTGCCTCACGAGCAGCTGGGCACAGGGAGAGCAAGTAGCAGCTCTGCCCCATGTCTGAGAGTCTCTGGTTCAGCATACCTGGGCCGGATTGAAAAAAAAACTGCTGCAGGATGGCTGTCGATGATCCGGGCTGTCACAGTCTGGTCTGCTGGGTGGAGTTGTGACAGAGAGGGAAGTCCGGATGTGGAAAATGGCGGGCCCCATGGAGTAGGGGAAGGTGGTCTGGCTTGTTGTGATGCTCAGCTGGGGTGGCAGGCCAGGGCTAGAGCCCCGCCATGCCTCCCGGGTGCCTCACGAGCAGCTGGGCACAGGGAGAGCAAGTAGCAGCTCTGCCCCATGTCTGAGAGTCTCTGGTTCAGCATACCTGGGCCGGATTGAAAAAAAAAACTGCTGAAGAATGGCTGTCGATGATCCGGGCTGTGATAGTCTGGTCTGCTGGGTGGAGTTGTGACGAGAGGGAAGTCCGGATGTGGAAAATGGCGGGCCCCATGGAGTAGGGGAGGGTGGTCTGGCTTGTTGTGAGGCTCAGCTGGGGTGGCAGGCCAGGGCTAGAACCCGCCATGCCTCCCGGGTGCCTCACGAGCAGCTGGGCACAGGGAGAGAGCAAGTAGCAGCTCTGCCCCATGTCTGAGAGTCTCTGGTTCAGCATACCTGGGCCGGATTGAAAAAAAAACTGCTGCAGGATGGCTGTCGATGATCCGGGCTGTGATAGTCTGGTCTGCTGGGTGGAGTTGTGACGAGAGGGAAGTCCGGATGTGGAAAATGGCGGGCCCCATGGAGTAGGGGAGGGTGGTCTGGCTTGTTGTGAGGCTCAGCTGGGGTGGCAGGCCAGGGCTAGAGCCCGCCATGCCTCCCGGTGCCTCACGAGCAGCTGGGCACAGGGGAAGAAGTAGCAGCTCTGCCCCATGTCTGAGAGTCTCTGGTTCAGCATACCTGGGCCGGATTGAAAAAAAA